>PVKB01000583.1:457940-665692 GCA_004027205.1 Ctenodactylus gundi
AAAAAAAAAAAAAAAAAAAAAAAAAAAAAAAAAAAAAAAGCTTTCTATACGTCAATATTGGTCTAGCTGAGAAGGAAATCAGGAAAAAATCCATTAACAATAACTTAAGTGAATAATAAATAATGCCTACAGATCAATTTAACCAAAGAGATGAAAGACCTCCACAATGAAAAGTTCAGAACACTGAAAAAAAAATTGACAGACACTAGAAGACTTAAAAGACAGCCTCTGTTCATGGATTGGCAAAACATTATTAAAATACCAAAAGTCGTATGCAGACCTAATGTAATCCTGGTAAAGATAACAATGATATAACTAGAAAGAACAATCCCAAAATCCATATGGAAACACAAAAGACCCAGGTCAGCCAATGCTATCCTAAGCAACAAGAACAAGCCTACAGGCATGATAATACCCAACTTCAAATTATGCTCCAAGTCAGTTACAAAAGCAGCATAATACTGTCACAAAAACAGACAAACCAGTGGAACAGAATAGAGGGCATAGCATTCATAAAAATATCTGCAGGTACATGTTTATTACGACACAATGTCCAACAGCCAAGAGACAGAGCCAGATTAGTTAGCCATCAACAAACAAAGAAAATTACATAATAGAGTATTATTCCACCATTAAAAAGAACACATTTTGACATCTGCAGAAAAATGAATGGTATTCTCAAGTTTCTTCCATTTGTCTGTGAAAACCTCCACGCTGTTTGACCTTACAGATGCGTAGTATTCCATTGTGTATAAGTACCACAGTTTGTGTATCCACTGGTCTATTGATGGATATTTTGGTGACTTCCATGTTCTAGCTATTGTTAGTTGTGCTGCTATGAACATGGGTATACATATATCTCTGTTGTATGTTGTTTTGGCCTCCTTTGGATATATTCCCAGGAGGGGTGTCGCCGGATCAAAGGGGATATTTATTTCTAGTCTTTTGAGAGCTCTCCATACTGCCTTCCAGAGTGGTTGAACGAATTTACATTCCCACCAGCAGTGCAGGAGGGTTCCTTTCTCCCCACAGCCTCACCAGCATTGACTGCTATTTGATTTGTTGAATATCATGCTTAGTGAAGTGAGTCAGAAGCAGAAGGTGAAACATCGGATGGTCTCTTTGATATGAGAGACCCAGACCACAACCATCTCATACTTTAAACGAAAGACAAAGGGAAAGAAGGGGGGGGTGAAGGGAGGGAATGGAGGGTAGGGGGAGGGACAAAGGGAGAGCGGGAAAGCCCTTGTCACTTTGATAAGGAAAGTATGCACAAAAGTATGTGCACCACAAAACGCTCAACTCCATTGTAAACCTTAAATTCTGCACGTGTACATATCAATAAAATGGGAAAAAATGAATGGATCTGGAGATCAACATGTTGAGTGAAGTAATTCAGACTGAGAAAGACAAATATTGCTTGTTTTCCCTAATATGTGAAATCTACAAAAGACGAGAAAGTAAAAAGGGTGCGATATAGACAAAAGGGAAGAAGAGGAAGGGAGAGCGTAAGGGTGGGTAATAAGGGCATTAAGTGCCACGGTAATACATTATATACAAGGAATCCCCCTCCAAAAAAAGACATGAAACTAGGGGAGGATGGGACAAGAGAGTGGACTGAGAGGGGTGGGAGATAATTAAGGTAAGTTATGTGCTTATACTAATCTTCAAAATGAAATCCATTTATTTGTATAAGCAATATAGCCTACTAATAGAACATGGGGGAAAATTAACTACTAATTACTTACACTTTTTATAGACACAAAAGGGAAAAAACACTAAAAACATTTTGCATTCCCATCAGTAACTGGCTCACTACACAGGCAAAGACTCCAAGGATTTATCAAAACCTTGGCAAAGAGTGGAGAGTACCAAAATGAAAAAAACCCAAGGTAAATTCTGATTCCTCTATTCTTTCTCCACTCTCTAATTCTTACTTCTAGAACCTCAGTAATTAAGCCACGTGGTAGTGCATGCATTCTGAAATCCCAGCACTAGGAAGGCTGAGCAGGAGGACTGCCCCGAGTTCAAGGACAACCTGGGCTACATAGTTACGTTCGGAACCAGCCAGGACTATAGGGTGAGACTCTGTCTCAAGCAAAGCAAAGCAAAACAAAACAAAACAAAAAAACTTCAGTGTTCATCATGATCTTTCAAAATATACAACAGCTTTCTACACAAGTAAAGCAGAACCTTGAGTTTTTTTTAAAATACACTTTTAGTAACAAATCTGTGTGCTTTCCTTCCTTCAATGTAGGCTCCTTCTTCAAGAGTTTGTATAGAAGAAAACAAAAAATAGCCAGGCTTTCAGTCCAGAATTAAGTGAGAAATATCACTCCTTTAAACCCTAGTCCATACAGATTAACTGATATTAGGAATAATTCCTTAGCAAAAATTTTCAGAAAAAAATGTAAGAGGAAAAAAAGCTGCAGGACTATAAATCCAAGCTATTTTAGAAGCAGAGGCAGTAGGATTTCAAGTGCTAGCCAAGCCTGCAACTTAGTCTCAAAATCTTGAGACTTTGTCTTCGAGATCTTGTCTCAAAATCAAGAGTAGGCTGGGATGTGACTGAATGTGAAGGTCCTGGGTTCCATCTGCAGTACGCCCCCACACACATAACACACACCAAAAATAGAAACACACACAAAATCACACAAGAAACACCCCAGAGACAGAAAATAAAAGGTGCCTACATATATTACGTTAAAATTTTTGGCTTGCTCCCATTCTTAAAAATTCGACTGAATCTACACTTAGTTCCTTTTCAAACAATATACTACGGAGAATTCCTTCATTATTCTTTTGGAGAAAAAAATATTATCAATTCTATTACTTAAAAGCAGAAAAAAAATTCATTTACTAGAGCTAAGGAAATCAAAAGCCTAAAAAACAGTCTAAAAAAACTGGTAAGCAGTATAGAGAAATTTTTAACGTCAGTATAATACTGAGACTCCTCCATATAAATAATAAAGTGGGTTGACAATTATTTTAGTTTTAGAATGAGCATGTAACACAATCTTCAATAGCTTGAGAACTGAAAAATATTTTCCACATATGAGGATAAAATGATTCCTAACTAGAAACTATTTAAGATTTTCTCACCAGGAAAAAGCATAAATGTTAAACAAATGCTTTTTATCTTAGACAATCATTTCATTTAGATGATCCATACAAGAAACATTTTTTTCAGTACACATGGGCTCAAAATATTCAGTAGAGAAGACAACACACTCACAGATGTCCTCTACCAATTAAGTGGGTTTGAGCCACATGATTAAAAAATAACTCTGAAAAATGCTCATATTCTAACATATTTCCATGTTAACTCAATAAAGCCTAACAATCCTGTGAAATACATAAGCACTCGATATTACTCTCATTTTACAAAAAGAAAAAAAAAACAATAGAGCTAGGATTTAAATCTCCAATATTGTTGCCTCACACCTCCTCAATATAACTTGCTACTAGAGGCCAGTGAGAGTGAGCTAGATTTTGATAGGTAAAGAAACCACAGCATTCCAAGAAAACAAAAAACACTGAAGGCCAGAAGCAGAGGGACACAAGGTATGTGAATGAAACGCTGGCCTAATTTAGCCTGTGAGGCAGACAGAGCATATAAGGATACAAAGGTGGCTGAACCTATGGGACAGCTTTAAAATAAATGCCTACATGTATCTCTTTGGGAAATGAGAAACCAAATGGTTCAGAATACAGAAAGTAAAACCAAACATGAAACTCTTAGGTTTGTGCTATAAACACGCACTGTAAAATAATCACCTATAACAGGGATAACAGGGATGTTGAGTCATGGAATAGTGGTTGGAGGAAAATAAGACTTTTAGAAGTCCACGGCGGGACTCTAAAAGATGTAAAAAAAAAAAAAAAAAAAAAAAAAGGGAAATAGTTGAAGCCTATCTCCAGAGTGTCACATGGAAAGGTCAGTGACTGCAAAGCAATCTGGTATGTCTAATTTAATAGTTATCTACACTACCCTGCCTTCAAAGTTAAATCAATGTCTAAAATTACCTTAAATTTTCTCTCATGTTATTTAAAACTTACCGAATCTTCTGGCGGTCTCTGGATTTTCCCCCAATCCACAGACGGTCCTTTTTCTTGCAAAAATCTATGAAATAGCTTCCGAAATCCATCAAGATCTTTTTTAGTGTGCTATGAAAACAGAAGTCATTGTTACAACCAGCACAATGTTTAAGATTTAATAAAAGAAAATACAAACCATACATTTAAAATATCTTTAAATAAAATTCTTGTACTATTAGAATATACGAAGTAGAGAATTTTTCAAATGTTGATTTAAAAATAAAATTGCAGAAAAGCTAATAGGAACCACAGTTAAAGGAAGTCAAAAATTTTCCCCTTCTACAATGACCATGCAATCCAAAAATTCTCCCCATCTCTTACAAGGACCATGCAATCCAAAAAATAGTTCATGGGAATTTCAGTTGGTTCAATACCTTTCTCTACCTCAAAGTGAAAAATAATCTTTGCTAACAGAACAAAAGAAAATAAAACAGCTAATCTCAAAACAGTAAGTAAAAATTAAAATTAGAAAAAGATAAGGATATTCAATTAAGTAGAAAAATAAACAACTCCCAGTTCTGGGGAAGCTCTGTGATAGCCATTCAAGCCGGCATGGTGCTATCAGGTTGGCATTTTGGAAAAGCCATACAGGATTTTGTACCTTATTAACCTCTCACAATGCACACTGACTACTGGCATTCATTTCTCCACCCAATGACATAAAAACAAAGAACAAATTATAGTTTTCTTCTAATATTCAGTGATTTTGGAAACTTCTTTTTAAAAAGACAATGGTTTTACTATTGTTAAATGTGGATTATCCTGAATTGTAAAGCAATACTAATTTTTGTTTGATGTTATACATCTTATGCTTATTTCAGGACTAGACAATCGGCAGTAGCAAATATATTGACAGATATAGAAAAAAAAAACACTGTAAAGTCCTTACCTCAAATTCATGTGAGGGTGCTGTAGTAAGTATTTTTTCTAATTCCTTCTTCACAGATAATTCTAGCTCTTGTCGAATGACTTCTTGGAACTGAGAAGCACCATCTTGAGACATTGCTTTGCTAAGATCTAAAAAAAAAAAAAAAAAAAGAAAAAAGCCATCAACTGAAAACTCACCCATTCAAATAGGTAACTACAATGTACTGAGGTCTGGTGTTCTAGCAAATGAAAGACTTGATCCTACAGTTTCATTTTCCTCTAGCAGGATTTCAGCACAGTCAACTAATTAGGATATTATATGGGTTCAAAATTAAACATTTTTGGGCAGGTGAGAAAGGTGAAAATAAAAGTATTAACCTACATTTGAGCACACAGTCTCATTTCTACTAATGCTTTCTTATACGCTATCAAAACTGAAGAGAAATTAAACAATTGGAATGCTGAAGGGGTTGGCCTAATTTACAGAAAACTCTTCCCTCTTTCTCTGCAGTCCAGATGGAAAACTTACGGAATCCATTCCATGTTAGAAGGGGAACCACTCCAGTTTCATACTCCCCAGTGAACTCTTTGGTAGATACTGACAACTCCAAGTTTCCTCTACTTCCATGCTTGGATACTTTTACTTAAGAAGCCTGCCTGCCTTACTCCCTGCTCCCAACTCCAAAGTCATTATCCTGTTAGCTGTTCATAAAGGGACAATTATCCTCAGCACTTAGTTCAATTTTATTTTATAAATGTATTCTAAGCTTATATTCAGACATTTTATTTGATATTTAAAGATTTCTTAAAATGTTGGTTAATTCAGCACAATCATTATTATAAAGATAAAAGTTTTAGGGGCTGGACGAATGGCACAGATGTTAAAGCTCTTGCTTTGAGAGTACAAGGCCCCGAGTTGATTCACTAGCACCACATAAAACTGAGTGAGTGTGGTGGCTCAGGCCTGTAGTCCCAGCACTCAGGAGTCTGAGGCAAGTGGACTGTCCAGAGCCCAGGGTCACCCTGGACTACACCAGTGAATTCAAAACCAGCCTGTGCCACAGAGTGAGACCTTGTCTCAAAAAAAAAGATGAAAGCTTTGATCTACATCCCCACACACTATAAATTATTTCATTACTTGAGCAGGAAAATTAAACACTTAATAAAACAAATATAATCTGTACTTTAAACTTTCGAGAACAGTGAGCTATATAATTACTGGGGTAATTTATTAAATGTACACAGCCTCTATCTTCCAAATATTTAAAAATACTAAAAAATGAGATACTGTTCAGAATTTATATAAGCATAAATTTATACATACATATGTATATAAATATTCTAACTATGCTCTTTTTATAATCAAAAACCACAACACAATCAAGTTTACAGATTCTAGTAAAATCACCAAAGTGACCCGAGACCGTAAGTCCACAATTATTCATAAATTCTCTGAGGCTGAAGTAATATCACAGAGGTTACAGAGTGCGCCTAGCAAGCCAGAGGCCCTCAGCTGGGTTCCCTAACAACACCTAAGCTGGGTATGGTGGTGTATATGCCTGTAATCCCAGTTCTTAGGAAGTTAAGGGAGGCCCTCAACTACAGAAAAAGACCCTATGCGGGGGAAAAAAGCATCATATATGTTGTCAGTTCTCAAAAGTATCTTTAAAGTACAGATTTTATTTATTTTAATAAGTGTTTAATTTTCTTGTCTAAATAATAATTTTTAGTGTAGAAATTAGAAGAGAGCAAAATTTTGATGTAGTATATACAGTCATTATTTGAAATTTGAAATATATAGCCTGTATACACCTTAAACAACCTAAAGATATGTTTTGACTAATGAGTTGCTATTTGATTATAATCTGTAAAAACCTATGACAACAGATGAGCAAATGTGCACAATTGTGTCAGGTACTCAGAAGCTACTGCTATATAAACTGCATTTGCATGACACCATCCTTGTTTATAACTTAGACACAGTTGTAAGTTAAACTTTATCACAGATTAAATTGCCACCCTGATGCCCATGTACACCCTAAATGCAATCAATTCTCATTCACATGAGAAATAATTTGGAAGAAAATCTACTAAATTTTACTAAGCTACATCCCACATTCACAGAAAAACCTCTGCATGAAAGAACACGTGAATAACTTAACTAGGTCACATTATCAAGTAAATACATCAAGAAATAACCATACAAACTACAGACTATTTGTTGGATTCAGAGACGTCTATAGATTTGCTGCTCTGCTGCTGAAATTAAAGGTGAAAGCCAGTGTTCACAGTCAGGTTCCTAATAATTAGTGACAGAAACATTTAACTTACACTATGGACAAATGCCAAAACGAGATGAAATTAAGTGTAATGGCAAAATTTAAAAGTAGCTATAAAGTAGCTATTCGAAATCTGTCTATATAAGGAAATAACCTTAGAGGCTCTCCATACCTCTGTGAAACTACACAGGCCCAGAATCCACTGTTGAAAAAACAAACCAAAAGCAGGCTCTGAGAATGTAGCTCAGTGCAAAGGTCCCAGGCTCAATACTCCAGTACAAAAATAAAAAAGAAAAGAGAACAGGACAGGACAGGACAGGGCAGGATCACTAACTACCCTCCCTACCAAGCCAAGCTAAGAAAGGTTAGTGGAGAGACTCATATGCATACTGTGATCTCTGCCAACTGATATGTGAAAAACATTCCTAATCTTAATCTCTCCCATTTGTTTCTCCAATATTGATTTATCCCATACAACAAATGCAAGGAAAAACAATGTATATTCTACCCTGCTTATAATCAGTTTATAAAAAAAAGCAGTAACAAGCCTAGCTAGACCTCTTCTACCCCTTCCTGCTGCTGCATCATTTCCTGCCCTCTGACCAAAGTACTGACCATGAAGTTCTATGTCTAGTGATTAAAGAATAAGGAAGAGTCAGGCATGGCGGCTCAGGCTTGCAATCAAGCTCTTTGGGAGACACAGGAAGTCGGATTACAAGCCAAGAACAGACTGGGTAATCTGTCGACTTAGCAAGACACTGTTTCAAAATTAAAAATTTAAAAGGAGAAAAGGACATAGCTCAACGCAAAGACTCTGGGTTCAATTCCTAGTATGAAAGGGGGAGCCAGGTTCAAGAAATAAAGAATATTTAAGAACAACAATAAAGAGGAGTGCAATAAGAGTAGCCTGCAGACACTGGGGCTAAAAATCGTTTCATTTTGCAGTAACCCCTTTATCTCCTATCTATTCTGAATTTTTAAAGAAAGATCTGGAACTTCTGGTAGGAAAGAAAGTACAGACCTCAGTTTTCTTGGATTTAACATTCTCAGGTTACACTCCTGGCAACGACAGCTGTGTTCCTTGGGAAAGGTCAATTAAAGAACCCCCTGAATAATGCAAGATTTGTGACCTCATAAAATGTTTTGTCCCTCCCCACTTCCTAGCAAAATAAAATTGATTCTCCCTGGCGTTAGACAAAAAGGAGATTAGGAGTCAAACATTTTATTACCTTAGTCATACATCAAAACATTTTTAGAGATGAGCGGAGGCAATCTATCCTCCTCGTTTTGCAGATGAGGAAACTGAAATTGAAAACAGCCCAATGATTTATCCAAGGTCACAGCGCAGGCTAATACTGGATCCAACAAAGCAAGCCTATCTTTCAGAGTTCCATCCCCACCACAGAAAGCAGAAATAGCCTGCTCATTTTTCCCTAGTCTAACTCTCTTCAATTGTTGAAACAATATTCCTAAATAATACTCTCTTTCTAAAGCATCTTTTACATCCAGTCAACAAAAAGAGTACTCCATCAAATTGGATTAAGAATTACTTTGGTTGATTTCATTATGCATTAGGCAATTTCATACAAGGTAGGCAGGAATTGTTTTTACCACGTACCCCAAAATTTCATAATTCTTCCTTGTTCACAAGAATTAAAATTTCAACACCATAGTCTTTTTGCTATCCAATTCAAGGTGCAAGAAGCAAGAGACACTCATACTGACAAGTGACTGTTTTACAATTTGTGTATTTCAGTCTGCACATTTACCGCATGTTACAGCACAACTTGTGTAACTTAGCAAGACCCTGTTTCAAAAAATTTTTAAAAAGGTGTAAATGATACCTGTTATGCCCAGATCACAAAGACCCTTGAGAGACCACTGTTTAGTTTGGGTCCTTCAAAACTGAAACGCAAACTAACCTAGACTCTGAAGTACAAAGCTACCTTCCCAATGCACAGGCCGTGGGAAAGCTCCAGGAAAACCACTAGGAGCAACAAAAGGCACAAGCGCCATTCCGAGGCTACCTCTCACAACTCAGGAGATCTGACTTCTCCCATTCTTCCCTGGAAGCCCACAAAGAGGCGTACTGAAACAGACAATTAGAAAGCCGACTTAATGTTATACCAGGAATCTGAATTTAACATAAAACTCTAATAATGTAATGACAGCTGGGCATGATGGCACATGCATGTATTTCTAGCACCCACGGGGAAGCTGAGGCAGGAAGATTCCAAGTTTGACATTAGTCCAGGCCACCAAGTGACAGAGTAAGACCCTGTCTTGAAATACAAAATAAAACCAGCTTGAGGATGTAGCTCAGTGTGAAAATTTTATATTCAATTATCAACACACACACACACACACACACACACGTAACGACACCTGAAAATAATTTGTGGAACATATTGACTAGATTTGCAATCAACTCAGGCTGACCAATCTTTTCTGGGCTCTTGCCATAGTCCTTTAAACTCATTTGTGAATATTCTTCCTAGAAAAGCTTCTCTTTGAGTTCCACTGCCTATATCCTGTAACTTCTTTTACCCCTGTTACCATGCCTAAGTCTCCATATCAGCTCCCCCTTTCTTCTTCTCCCTGAATTTCCTGTGGGTCTGTCTCCAGAACATAATTTTTCTCAATTTTTTCCCTCACCAATCACAATGATAGTTCTCAGAAGCAGATGCTTCTCATCCTGACTTATTTCTTGAGCTCCAGGTTCACACTTCCTATCACCCTATATCTTTTGCACCTGGAGACTCAGCTGGGTACCTCCAACTCAACTGTTTTTATCCAACAAAAGTCACCTCCCAAACTCAATTACTCCTTTTGCCCACAGCACTAACATTTTCCTCGTCACCTAGGAAACAGTCACACATCTGGTTCTTTCCTCTTTCTCCACATCACATTCGACCAATTGCCAACATTTCTTAATAAAAGCATTATAATTCCATTCATTGCTTCTCATTCCATTACTACTTTTAATTCCCTCAGCATTTTCACTCTCTTGACCATGACAACAATAGCTTTCTACTAGTCTACTAACTAATCTGGTGGTAACAAGAATGACCTGGACTGGGGCCTGGCTAGGTCTGATTCCCCAATACCACATAAAATGGGCTTAGTGGTGCACACCTGTAATCCCAGCACTCAGGAGGCCAAGGCAAGAGGATAACTGTGTCTTCCAGGCCAGCCTCAACTTCAAGTGAGTTCAGGCCCAGCCCAGATTTAAAAATTGTCTCAAAAAACAACAAAACAGGGTAAGATGAATGATCTGCCCCCACTGTGCTCCATATCATTTTTCTTCCTCATTTGATAGGGCTCTTATGGTCTACTGAAATAAATACAAATACCCTATTCAAGCTGTCTTAAAAGCCAGGTTTAAGTACCTTTCTCAATAGCAAAAGGTAGTAAAAGTGCTACAGAACACCCAAAAGCTGCATTTTCCTCTTCCATTTGGAGCTTCTAAATCTTTCATACAAACACCTGAGGTTTGTTAAAAACAGATTCCTGAGTCAGATCCTAGAGATACTCAGGTTTGAGTTGAGGAAAACACGCATTTCTTTAAAATGAGTGTATTCAATTGATCATAATGTTCTTAGCATGCATGTTCCTCCTCCTCCTTCTACCTATTGTATACCCAAAGTCAGTATGGTTCAGAGATGGCACCAATTCAGGCTTGTCTAAAGCCTTCCAGGTGATTAGTTAAAACCTGATTCTGGGGGAGTTAGCCCAATTCCTCACAAGAAAAAAAAAGCAGCAGCACGAGATAAGGTGAGAAAAAGTCTACAACTGAATAGTAAATGCTTTCAGTCACAAAAAGAAAAAAATGCAAGCTTTCAAGAACTAATATAGTATCAAAATGCAGAGCTGTGCATTACTCAGGATTTTTGCTACTATGAATTGTCTATTTAAAAAACTGTTAATATTTACATAAAAACCAGGCTTCTTAATAATTGGTGTTAACCTTACAGTCCTACAATAGAATAGTTATTAAAAATCCCCCCCCCCCAAAAAAAAAGAGAAGAAAATACCACTTCTGTAAAATAGAACGTTCAGGAGAGATTTGCTAAATGAATGATAAAAAATTATGCAAAAGGGCCCGTCATATTTGTTAAAGGTTGAGAAGAGGAAAAATGGGTACAACACAAAATCACCACCAAGAACCAAAACATGACCTGGTAGCCCTGACTCATAACTTGATACTTGTGTATTTAGATAACACTTTTAAGCCTGGAAGGACTTTAAGGTCAGTGAATTCAATTCCTAATCTTGGAGCTGAAGAAACGGGGTCAGAGATGCTGACTTGCCTAAGCACAGTGGCAGTGCCAAGCTGGAACCCAAGCCCTGTTGCCTGGTGCCCTGCTTCTCCTTCTACTAGAAAAAGGTCTCTTCTCCTGTTACAGTGCATTTACAAGGCTTATCCCTTCCAAGGTATATGCCACCATATCTGAATAAAAACCACTGATTCAACCATGTCTACTACATGAGGTTATTATGTGATATTAAACTACAAATTAGAAAAAGCATTCTCTTACTGCATCTTATGCTCTTCACCTTCTCCAATATTGTTCTTTGAACAATGGGAAAAAAAAACAAAGAAAGCTTTTATGCATCCTATAGTTTATTATCAAGACTAAGCATTTTACCATTAGCAAAGAGGAGGCCCGCGCATGTCTGAATTCTTTAGAAGTTTTAAAATTCAAAGCAGGAGTACAAAACAAATGACTTATCACAACAGCCTCTGCCAGGGCAGCAATGAGAGGAAAATACAATCACTCTGTTGCTCACTGTGGCCAAAAAGCAAGGGGCAAGTAGTATGTCAAGTAGTATGTACACTAAAAGAGTACTTCCAAAATTTGGTGAATAGAAAGCAAAAAGTTAACTAACCACAATATAACTATTTCAGGTCCATGACTAAAAAATGGGTTTATGGTTTAAGATACAAGTAAAACCATTAAGAGACAAAAACTCTTCTGATTTACAAAGAAAAAAAAATCTAGATCTATTTGTAGAAAACAAAACATTGTGTTGTTCATGTAAACTAAGAAAACACAGCCAATTTCTCCATAATTCTCAAAACTTAATTCTTAAGTATTAAAACGGTTTGGGAGATGATTTCTTTTGGCAATAATTGAGAAAAAACAAACTATTTTTGTTTGGAAATATTGACAGAGGCAGAATTTGAGCGCTAGACAACTTCTTTACAACTAAAGATGTCTGTATCACCAATTAAGTGGAAAACAGCTTTCAGATGTAGTACTATCCCCTTTCTCACACAAGTTCTCAGTTAAAATATGTGTGTGTGTGTGTGTGTGTGTGTTTGTGTGTAAAATCTAATTTTTCAACAATTTTAACAAGTCAACTTCCATAAATGTATGCCTTACAGAATTTGAGAGACAAACAAAATTATTTCAATTAATAGTCACTGTGCCTAGAAAATTCACCAAATGACTAAGACCAATATATCCACAATGCAAACACTATCACTCCAAGTCAAAATGTGATAGTTTGGGAAAAAAACTACAGGTTGTATCAAAAGGGTAGCAGCCTTTACAAAAACTATAGCTTCTAAAGAATCTTAATGAAAAAAGTGGTAAGTTATTAGTATTTCCTCTTCCAATTTATATCTCAAACTCTCAAAGGAATTCTAAAAATTTATTCTATTAGTGTTGGAAATTCATACCAAAGGTATAAATACGATAGCAAACATAACATTTTCTCCAACAGTATAAATGATTATCAGGATAAATGGCATTATACAGAGTCAAACAGCTGATTCTCATTTTCACAGATAATGAAGTTAGCTTAACTTTCAAATATTTGTTTAGGGCTAATATATGAAAATATTTAGTGTTCAAGCTTTTCAATCTTCAGAATATTAAAATGGCACTTCTAAGAAGTGAACCAGTTAATATTTATTTTTATAATGTTCTTTGTCAAGCTCTCTTTTTTCTAAGTAGGAATTCACAAATGAAACATCCATTTTATTAGAAGGGCAGAGTTAATAGGAACAACAGAAATTTAACCACAGAGATTACAAGGTTCATGATGGAATGAACAATAAAATTTAAAATTTTCACCCAACTTAACTCTTCATTTTGAATTTCTTTTAACTTTACATTTATAATTGAGATTGAATTAAAATAAATCTCGTTCTACCAAAGTAATAAATCCTGAACTACAACTTTAAAAACTGGAGTAGGACCCAGGTTCACAGTGGTGGTAGTCCTGTCCCAAGTCCACACCACAATCTCTCTAGGTTAAAAGCATCATCCTGGTTCACTTAAGTGTGAAGCAACAGACTAAAGTTGGATTTAGAATTTGAGAAAAATCAGGCCAAGGCCTGAACCCCCAACAACCAGATTCCACAATGTCTCTCATCCATGTATTCATCTGAGACCCTTCTAGTTAAAATTAGCTCAGTAATCTTTCCTGGCTAGCTGCCATCTACCAAAAGGGAATCACCAAAAAGAGCCACAAAAAAAATTATAACAAGTGGGAAAGTAGACAGGCCTCAAATACTTTTTAAGTGATACAGTGGTACTGAAAAGACTTTCCCTGAAATTAAGAAAGTACCTCCTCTGAAAAAAAAATAAGGAATATTTTTGGTGTAACTTAGATAATGGCATTTTAAAAGTTTTTTTTTTAAATGCCTCTGACATTACAGTATAAGCACATAATGTAGATTTAACTCGTTAGAAAACACCAATCTCTTTACCAGTTATAAATTTCAAAGCATTCAGGGAAATAAGTTTCAGAACTTTTTAAAAGAAAAACTCTTAAAGGCACTCACTGACAAATCTGGCAAAAAGCCACAACTGCTGATGACCTCTAGCACCTCCAAATGTGACAAGCTAGGAAAGAGATAACACTCACACACACACACATATATATATATATATATGTAACAGAGCAACTGGAGGCCCTCGAACAGTCCCTGGGGCACAGAAACCTACAATTAGAGAAATTTCACAAGCACAAAGAAGGTGTGACCTGAGGGCAATACACAAACTATGATGAATTCATCAAGCCTAGCCAGTGGCACAGGTCTGTAAACCCAACATTCTGGGAAGCTGAGGCAGGAGGTTCATTTGTAAGATCAAGGCAGCCTGTACTTGCTGAAACTGAAATCTTTTAAAGTTTATAAATGTTAAAGAAAACAAAAAAAGAATGCCGCAGATTCAGTAAAAGAAAATTTTCTGAAGGGAAGAATCTTCAGCACATTAGAAAGGAAGATTAGAGGAATGGCCAAAGAAATCTGAACCTTTCGGCCAAGGAACATTGAGAATTCTACTGCCTATCAATACTAAGTATGTTTTAACTGAAGACTTCCAACTTAGTTTACAGTCAAAAGTGCTTGAGGATGGAGATGACCTGCTTTTCCATAAAATATTATACATGGCCATATCTGGAGAGATTCAAACAGTGTCCACTTTCTGTTAACAGTCAAAAACACCTAAGCTGGGCATTTTAGTACACACCTATAATACTCAGGAGGCTGAGACAGGATGACTGCTGTGTGTTTAAGGGCACCCTGGGCTATACAGCGAGTTCAGGATCAGCCTGGATTACAGACTGAGACTGTCTTAAAAAAAAAAAGTACACATACTTAGAACGGACAATAATATTCAGATCAGATAAAACACTAGAAATTTCAATACAGTGTGCTGTACTTAGTGAGCACTCAAGGATTTTTGTTGTATAGACTAAATGAAAACTGCTGCCAACTTGTATTCATCCCCTACACTGTTCAAACTTTGCCCTGTCTTAGCTTACTCTCCCACTGTGGACCTTTTTCCTTTTAAAAAAAAATAAATTCCCAAACGTCCAAGCACGAATGCCAAATCCGTAAGAAGAAAATAAAGAACTGCTGTTTGCCTTACATATTTATTTTTAGTGATGGCAAGCGGTTATAGTGGCACTATTTAAAAGGCCACCATTATCTTTCAGAAAACAAATTTACTGGCCACCTAGTATGTGCCTAACACATTTTACATCATTTCATTTTTTCCGTAACCCCGAGGCACAAGCATTGGTATCTAATTTCCTGGTGCTGGGGATTAAGCTCAGTTCCTTAGGTATGTGCTTTACCACTAAAGTACATCCCTAAACCAACATTCAATTTTTATATAGGTAGAATGCAAGGCTCAGAAACGTTGTATCTCTTGTCATCCGTCAGTAACAGGACTTAAACCTAGATTCGTACTCTTTCATTTTTCTCAACATTTATGTAATCTAAGAGGTGTTATAAAAGTACAACCAAAGATGTAGACTAACCTAGCCTTTCAAGGCTTTCATACCTGTAAGATAATGTATTTTCCTCAAGGATGTATTATTTTTGCCCACAGAAAATGACAATCTTATTGGAAAAAACAGGCTGTTTCTATAGTTATTAATATAAGAAACAAAACATGTAAACGACAAGGGCTTGAGATACTCTTACATACGAATTTCAGTTGCTTTTTATTAGCTATAAACTTTTAACAAGGCAATGTATGTTGGAAGGGTAGATGTTATGGAGGCCAGGGGAATGAACTCAGGGCCTTCCCACTGAGATACATCCTCAGACCTTTTATGATACAGTCTCATCAGATTGCTCACATTTTCAGTCTTCCTACCTCAGATTCCCAGAATACTGGGTTTCCTGGTGTGTGCCACCACAACTGGCTTTGATATTTTTTAATCATATAGTCATAATAAAAAACCTTAGGTAGCTTAAATGAGACAATGTATGATAACAGGGGCCCAATATTTGTTAACTCCACTACGAATTAACACGTGCTAAGTATCAATGAAGTATCAGTAATTCTGCAAAAAATATCCCACCACCAGCAGAGTAACACAACAGAGACCTAGAACATGAAATACAAAACTTAGAACAATGATAAGCAGGAGCCAATCACATAAAAATACATCTTGGGAAGTGTTAACCTTTTACATAAAACTGCCAGTTGAAAAGAAAAACTCTCATTACAGTAAAAAATGGATGGCAGCTAAATGTATTGTGGTATCTTGTTCGGAATCATAGGAAGTCTATAGTTATTACCCATGTGCCAATGTTAATTTCTTAGTTTTGACAAATGTACAACTTTGCCAGAAATTCAGTATTCCAAAATAAGTTTATTTTTAAAAATAACAATGGATGGCAAAGTAATGACTGATTATCTAGAGCCCTCCACTCTAAAGGACAGCCACTTGATTCAGAATCTGCTAGCTGGCCTGGTGGCATAGGCCTGTAACCCCAACAAACTGAAGGCTGGCGCAGGAGGGCAGCAAATCCAAGCCCAACTTGGGCAACATACTGAGAACCTGTCTCAAAAATAAAAATTTAAAAAACCAAAAGGGCTGTCGCTCAGTGTGAGAGCTTCCAGCGCAATCCCAGGTACAAGGAAACAAAACACATAAAAAAAAAAAAACCTCCTGAGGACAGGAGTTAACCTTAACAGCAAAAGCTTCAAGGTGCACCACTATTGTGAAAGGTTTTATCTACATGACATACCTCAGGTCTAATAAATAATATTCCTAGCTTTTAAATGAAGTGAGTTGTCTAATTTTCCGTAATGTGTTCTTGCATTATCTGGGCTTATAATACGGAGTACTACTCTGGTTACAAAACAAGCTTTTCAACTACCTCAGCCTTTCTAATCTTGAGTACATTTACTCAGTTAGAACTCAAACATTTCTTACTATGTATTAAATATAACATGTAATCTAATGACAAGCAACATTTCCGAGTTTAGGGTTGAATGTAGGCATAAGGGATTCATCTGTTCCCCTAATACACCGGTAGTCAGATTCTTTTATCATCCGAAACTCAAAAAAAAGTTAATAAAGTGATACAAAACTCCCTAAGGCGCTTTTATTTCAAAAGTCAAATGACGAGCATTACTAACACTTTTTTTAAAAGTACGTCTACATTAATTGAGAATCACTTTAAGTGGTCATGAACTTTAGTAGCTGTGTATTCAGCAAGATGGCTGAAGGGTTCACAAGCTGGGGTCTGCAAGGAAAAGAGCTTACTTGCACACCAGAAGGCAAATCCCACTCTACAAATCGCTGGCTGATGGCGGTACCGCTACCCATGTTTATACCATACACACACATTCTCATACACAAAACCAGTGTTATTGCTTAGCTCAGTTAACGGGCATTCTCTGATGCTATTTTAATACATGTGGAATTCAGGGAATGATTTTCAAATCTCAAAGGAATATTAATCTTTTCATATCTCAAAGAAGGAAAAAATAAACAGCACCGCAGCAAAGTCATTTCTCCAGCTGAAATGACCTCCAGCTTTAACGGGCTGCCCCGGGTTTCACAACAAATGAAATCTGAGACAAACCACGTACACACTTAACAGAGGACAGGCGAACGAGAAAGCTTCCTCAACCGTCCCCAGCAAACCCACCTGCCTCCCCCAGTCCTCCAGGTTCCCTTTCCCGTCCGTGCTCCACTCACAAGTATCCTGACACCAACCACGAAAGGAGAAGAGGAATTCACCAGCGGCCAAAACCTTCTTTTAATCATTAACAGGCATCACCTGGGAAGCCAGAATACTGCTAACCCGCTTCAGGGTGGCAGAACTGAACCCGGCAGGGCACAGAGGCATATATTATACTTACCCTAAACGCCAACCTAGCCAACAGCCCAAAGCAGCTCATATGTCAATTTAACGAAAAGCGTTTCGCAAATGGTATCTCAAATGAACAACTCCACTTCCAAACCACCCATCAAACCTCTCGACTGCCAGGACCCAAATGTAGCTGAAGAAACCCGAGAAAGAAGAAGAAACAATATCTTACCTTGTACAAACCTCGACATTTTAGGGTTTCACTGAAATACTCTGGCCTGTAATTTTTTTTTATTTCTGGAAGAGTCACGCTTTCTTCTATGTTAGCTACTTAAAGGGAATATGCACTCAAAGCGATTAAAACTAGCTTAACAACGAGAAAAAGAAAGCAAACAAGCTGGCCAGGGAAACCTCCCCTGATTCCAAAAGACGGAAAACTTGGTGCGACCGAATTGGCTTGGCAACTCCTGACTACCCCGAGCTCCAGACCCAAATGAGAGCCAGCCGAAGACTCCCGGAAAAGGTAAAACCACTTGAACTTAAATTTCATCAATGAAAGAGGCGGACCTACGACGGCCGCTTCACCGCCCCCCGGCCTCCACGCCCTCCGACACCCGCGACCGCACCCCCAGGTCCCCTCCCAGCGCCGCCGCCGGCCGGTCCCTGGCAGGCTCCCGGGACGCCTCGGCCAGCCGCGGTTCCCGCCCGAGCCGGGGCAGGGGAGGCCGGCACGGGGAGGGACTGCCACCATTTTCACCAGCCCTGAAGAGCCTGAACTAGGGGCGCTCCTGGTTCCGCACCGCGCCGGGGCCTCCAGGTACCGGCCGGGAGCGGGGAAACCGGCGGGCGCGTTTGTCGCGCAAGTCTGAGGCCGCGGCACCCCTCCCCCGTACGGACCCCGACAGGCGGGCGCCAGGGGGGACCCGCAAGCCCGCCGGGGAGCCCCGGAGGCCGCGGCCCTCCCCGTGGCGGTGTTGTCCCTCCCGCCCCGTGCCGCGCCTTCAAATCCCGAACTCGGCCTCGGGGTCCCACGGCGGCGGAGGGGTCTGCACCGCACGCCGAGGGCAAGCACGCGCACTCCGGGGTCGCCGGAAGCCGGACCCCGCCCCCGCCGGCCGCCCGCGACACCCACCTTCCCGTCTTCCAGCCGCTGAGATTGGGGGCGTTTCTGGGGAGAGGCTGGCCGGCGGAGAGCGTCACCTCTCAGGAACTCTCTTCTCTTCTCGCACACATGCACCCTTGGAACCCTGCGCCAGCCGTCGCAGCCCCGATGTTGTCCCCCTCTTCCTACACGACGAGCTCCGGGTGCATAAGGACCCCACTTACTCCCAAACACCTCCCCTCCCCCTCATTCAGTGCAGCCCCTCAATGCGGAAATGTCTACGCCGAGCAGAGCGACAGGCGCTCCCGCCAATCAGGAGCCGAATGTAACGCAGGGCCTGGCCAATGAGGCGTCCTGACGTAGCAGGGGGCGGTACCTCCGCGCTGCACGGGAGCCTGGCGGAGGCGGGCACGAGGGCAGACGCGGGAATCTCGCCTGTAGGAGCTGCACCTGGCCCCGTGGCGCGGTCGCGGCGAGGCTCGTTTCCTCAGGAAATTTCTAGACGTCTGCTGACATCTCAGCCAGGGAGAGAAACAAGCACGAGTTTATTTTTGCATTCCATAAAAATGTGCCCGCGTCCTAGAGACTGAAGAAACCTCGGCAGATGAATCCAGCGATCCCCCAGCAGCTCCCTCAGAACACTCCGGCTCTTCCAGGTGGACCCTAACCCCACCCACCACTTCTGGTTTGAGGGGGTGGTGACCAGTTTACCAGTAAGCGGTGGTGTGTGTGTGTGTTTGTGTGGTTGTGTGTGTGTGTGGAAAGGAGACGTCGAAGAGAGTGCCAAAGAAGCCTCCCTGACCGGAAGCACTGCTACCCGCCTTTACCCTGCGTCCTGTAGCTAAAGATACAGATGAGCGCTGTGATAGGCGTTAACTGTCCCAATCTGTGTAGAAATGGCTTAGGTTACCCTTCAAGAGATACTCTTTTCTTATGATAAATTCTTGAAGTCCTCAAACAGGTGGGGGTGGGGGGTTGTTTGTTTTTTGAGACAAGGTTGCTTTGTAGTCCAGGCTGTTCCAGAACTCACTATGTAGCCAAGGCTGACCTCTATAACACATGGCAGTTCTCCTGCCTTCGCCTCCTGAGTGCTGGGATTACAGGCCACCAGGGTCATTTCATGTGGGGAATTCAAGGCCTTGTGCTCCCTAGGCAAACACTAACCGCTGAGCCATGCCCTCAGCCTCTCAGAAAGTTAAAAGATGAAAAGTTGACATTAGCCTGAGGACTGTGACATCACAGCTGTTATTGCCACCCCCAATTTACTTGGTAAGACTCTGTGTGCCTGTCAGTGGGTGTATCTCAGATTTAATATTTACACTTCATGACACAAACAGTCCTTGTCAAGACAGATGAAATAGTTGGCACCCACTCCTCGATTCCTCCACTAAAGCAACTACTTTCAGAAGAATTCTAGGCTTTGGGTGACATTGTTCAAGGTAAACTGAGTATTTTAAATAATCCATTCTCTAGCAAAAGAACTTCAACTTTTATGTTGTTTTTAAAGTGCTAGAGATGGAACACAGGGCCTTCACTCTGGGCTATATTTCTAGCCCCTTTTGTTTGAGACAAGGTCTTGCTGAAGTGCTAAATTTCCCGGGCTGTATCTAACTTGCTATTCTTCCTCACTCTCCCAAAGTGCTGGGATTACAGGCCTGAGTCAACAGGCATGGCTAGGACTTTTTTAGTTCTATATGCATTTGAAAATATTACTTAACACAGAAAATACCAGGAATCAGTTGTCATACCAAAGAATGATAGTCACTAATACTATTTCTTATGTGGTATCCAAAGAGATCAACATCCAAAATCTTCCAGCTGTAATGTTCCTTTCCCCAAATAAAAGGACCTAAAGCTAGAGCACCTGTGATTGAATATCAGCATATGGAGAATGGAGGGTTTCTCAGAATCTCTACGCCCTTTGTGAACAATAGGGAAGTTGTTCCAGCAGTGTATGAGGTGTATTTATGAGTCAGCATTAACATCAAAATAAAATAGCAAAGATTTGGGCCCCCAAGCATTACATAGTCTGCCAAAAGTGGGTGAAGGGAGACAATGAAAATCATAATCTTTAATTGTATAATTTTTATTATAAAAAATAATTATGGGTTATTTTCTGCCTTGACAGAAGATTAAGGGAAAAGAAATGGAATTTAATTGCAGCAAAAGCATTTGGTGATTCCTAAGAATGACAAGTTGACTTATGAGTCATTAAATATTGAGATATAAGAATATGTTGAATATTTATTGCCCCAGGAATTCTCCAAAAAGTATATACCTAGTAGTCTTCAGTGATTAAATTTGTGATCACTCAGAAGGTAGTTCTTAGAGATTTAGCACCTAATAGGGCACTGCACATGCAATTTCTTTGTAGGGGTTGGAGGAGTAGCATAACAGTTAAAGCGCTTGTCTAGCAAGCTGAAGGCTCTAGGTTCAATTCCCCAGCACCACATAAAGCTGGGCGTGGTGGTGGTGCACACCTACAATCCCAGCACTCAGGAGGCTGAGGCAGGAGGATTGCCTAGTTCAAGGCTAGCCTGGGCTACACAGTGAGTTCAAGACAAGCCTGGGCTACAAAGTAAGACCATGTCTCAAAAAAAAAAAAGGAAGAAAGAAAGAAATTTCTTTTTATAGTTAACTTCTTAAGTCTCAGTGCTTTGTAAAACAGCTTCCTATTCCCTCAGATCCACTAGGAAATATGTCACTTAAATTGTGATGAAATAGTGAAGACGCGGGATTCTTAAAAACTATTGAGTCATGGCCTGCTTAGAAGGCAAATTTTTCTATATATGCATTTGAACCTCTCCCTCTCCCTCACTCACAATATTCTGCTTTGTAATATCCAACCTTGGAGTGCATAATGTTCATATCTGTGTCACTGTTAGAAATTGGTACTGTAGATAGATTTATGAATTAAACCTTTGCAGGAACTTACGGGAGGGGGATTGAAAGGAGGATGAAGAGGAGTGGCTAGGGCTGAATTTGTGAGCAGGAATAAAAAGTTGGAACGAGATCGATTGCAATCTGAAAAGCCTGGAAGCCAATTTTTCTGTGGGACCAGATGCAACCATTAAGAATTATGTCTGTGGGAGGATTGCTGTGAATCCAAGGCCAGCCAGCCTGGGCTCCATAGTGAGTTCAGGACCAGCCTGGGCTATAAAGTAAGACCCAGTCTCGAAAAAAGAAAAAATTTTGCCTCTATTTTTCTCCATTACTTCTTTCTACTTACTCATAGAAACATGAGACAATTCAGTTTGTTTTCTTTAGACAGAAACTTTGGATTAATAAGGAAACAGTGTCTGCCATCCTATTTTTAAGCATTGTTTTTGGTGCCTGTAGAGTTAATGCTTGACCCAGTGTCTGATGCATAGCAATCACTCTATGTTGAATGATCACTTTAATTTAGTCTTACTAAACCTTTTTAACTCAGAATACTGTATCCTACCTCCTACTCATAAAGCCATAAATAAGATATACAAATTAATTTATATTAAGAGGTTAAAAAAAGGCCCCCAAATTTGGTAATTTTTCCTGTAGATGGTGACTTTTGGGTAACCTCATCATTGAATTTACTTACTTTGTCTCATAGCATTAATCTTACATAAATTACTGTGGTAAGTAGTCTAGATCAAACAAATCTTTAGATTACATATTTTAAAACATTTCCATGTATGACAACCTTTAGGATACCCTGTATTCTTAAGTTTTAGTTATTTCTACTTAGAATATGAATTGGGACAAAGTATAGTTATAATGTGAGTAAATGCGATGCCCCAGTAATGTTACATTAAGCTTTGCTGACTTCCACCAGAAGCATTATCTCATAAGGAGTGATTTTGAAAATGCAAAAATATGAAATAAATATATAATCAATAATATGTATGATCTTTTTTTTCCTTTGTCCTTTTCCATCTTCTATACTTAAGAAAAAGCAGTACAGCTTAAGAAAACATGTCACCGACATAAAAATGTCTGATTATGTCCAAAGTGTTGAGCCAAGAGACCAGGCAACAATTTTGTACTAGACTCTTGCCCACAGTCAATATTGGCTCCTACCATTTCCCATCTAAATTCTCTGCCACACATATGAAAGAGAAAAAGGGGCTACTGTTAGTCAGCAGTTGCCAGGTACTGACTCGCTTGAATAATAGGGCACTTCATTTGAATCAAAAGGTAACCAAATAGGATTACCTGGAAATGATATGAAATTATAACTGTGAGATGGACTACTGATGAATGAATAGTCTAAAAATGCACAAGGTTTCCACATACCAGAGGAAAAGAAAGGCTTTATTCTTTCTTCTTGCCAACACCCTGTTGTTAATGAATGGGGAAGTTTGCTGAGACAAGTTGCGAATTTAAATTGTGACAAATCCTTCTATTTGTTAACAGTGAAATTTTAAAATTATATTTGATGATTATATAACTTCCATGTCAGAACACAGCAGTTATTTCAACTGAAATGTTTAAAAAAACATATCTCACATTATAGTAATGATCGAAAGAATAGATAAACTATTAATTAAAATCATTTAGCTCAAAAGAAAGCGATTGAACCTAAACAGGTATTTTTCATCAGTCATCTCTTTCTAGGTTCTCCTTTGATAGTTGAAAAAGCAGGTCCTTACTATTCAATTTCATGTTTCTCCTATCTGCATGTGAGAAGTGATGATATCCATGAAATTGTTATTGTATCTCAATTATGTGACAGACTGTCTCCAGACACTTTCATGATAGAGGCAGAGGAATCATTCTCTTTAGTGAGTAGGCTAGGAATAAGCCTAAACCTAACCCATGTTCTCAGGGTTTTTTAAAAAATAGATTGTTACATTGGAAATACAAAAAACTCAGACATAACACATCTCTTTACTAAAGTCATAAGATAAATATTATTTTGATTTATGACAGTTATGTATACTTGATGAGGTTGCTTGTTGACTTTGAAATCCATAGCTGTGAAACAGACAAGCATTTTAATCTTATTTTTACTTCTTTCAACTGTATTAAATATTCCCTGTTGTGCATCCCATCAAACAACTTGTAATGGTTTTCCAAACATTTCTGCCTCTGGTCTGGCTTACTAAGTTTCCTGCTAGTGCCACCACTGGGAAGAAAAAGAAAGAACTTCTGTTTCCTAACTTAGTCCTAGGAAATTTAAGCATTTTTTGCCCAGCACCCTAACTAAATATTGAAGATCTTTAAGAGTACTCTCTGAATGAAGTTTAAATAATAGGATAATTATGTTATTAAATGACTAATATGAATAAGAAATGAAAGTAGCAGTGTTTTTTTAATTCTCTAGAATGAAAGAGTATTGTATTTAAAGACCACAGGGAGGAAAAAAGTAGATTATTAATGCCACATTCTGATGCCATTTTTAAATTGAAACATTTTTTAAGGCTGCCTATTTTTTTTTTAAAAATCAAATATAGTAGTACCTTTTGAGTAGCCAGATTTTCCTTCCTTATCACTCTCTCTTTCAACTCTGCACCCTAGAGGCAACCATTTTTATTCTGATATTTATCTCCATTGCTCTAAATGTTGATGTTACACTCTATTTCTTTCTTAATTTTATTTCTTTGATTTCTGAATTTTAGGTATATGTTTTTATTTCCTCTCATAAAATAGGGACTTACCTCATTTACATCCCTAGTCCTTTTTTCATTCTATTTATTTTTCTAAACTTGCATATTTATATTTTCTAACTTTTCTTCATTGTGACGTAGAGAATGGTTTTGGCCCCTTTGTCAAATATCAGATGACTGAAGATGCTTAAGTTTGTCTCTGTGTCCTCAATTCTGATTCATTTTCCTGTCTGTGTCTGTGACAGTACCATAGTAAACTTTTAAGTTTAGAGTTGTGACTCCTTCATCTTTGCCCTTCTTACCTAGGCTTGATTTGAATATTCTGAGTCTTTTCTGGTTCCATATGAATTTTAGAGTTGTTTATTCTAGTTCTGTGAAGAATCCTATTGGCGTTTTGATTGGTAGTGCATTGAATCTAACAATTTTGAAAGTATGGCCATTTTCACAATATTCTTTCTATCCAGAAACACGGAGTAGCTTTTTATTTTGTAAAGTCTTCTTCAGTCTCTTTTTTCAGGGTTCTGTAGTTTTCTCTGTAGGGGTCTTCTACTTCCGTGGTAAGGTTTATTTGTAAGAATTTAATTTTTTGATGCTATTGTGAATGGAGTTAACTATTTTTCATTGCATTCGTTATTGGTGTATAGAAGTGCTACTCGTTTGTTGAGTGTTGATTTAATAACATGCTACTTTGCTGAATTGACTTATTAGTTCTCAGAGAGTTCTGATGGAGTTTTTGGGTCTTTGATATAGAGGATCATGTCATCTGCAAATAGAGCTATCTTAATTTCTTCCCTTTCATTTCATATGCCTTTTATATCTTCCTTTTTCTTCTCTGCTTGCTCTGACCAATTTTAAGTTCTGTGTTGGACAGGAGGGGTGACATCCTTGTTTTGTTCCTGATTTTAGGGTAAAAGTGTTCAGTCTCTCTCCATTTGGAATGATGTTGGTAGAGGGGTTATTGTCAATGGCCTGGATCAAGTAGAAATAAGATCCTTATATTCCTGTTTTCTTCAGAGGTTTTATTATAAATGAATGTTGAATTTTGTCAAAGTCCTTTTCTGCGTCTATTGAGATGATTACATGATTTTTTGCATCTGTTACTGAGGTGTATTACATTTGTGGGCTTGCATATGTTGATCCATCTTGGTATCCCTGGAATAAAGCCCACTTGGTCATGATGTATGTATGGTCTTTTTTTTATGATTTGTTGCCTTCTGTTTGTGCATGTCTTGTAGACTATTTTTGCATCTGTATTCATTAGGAAAATTAGCCCGTGGTTATCTTTTCTTTTCTTTGTGATTGGATCTTTTTCTGGTTTTCATATTAAAGTTATGGTGGTTTCAAGGAATGACTTAGGCAACTTTCCTTCCTTTCAGTTTCTTGAAAGAGTTTGAGTATTAGCATTAAATCCTCCCTGAATTTCTAGTAGAATTCTGCCATGAATCCATCGTTTGAGCCCAAAATGTATATATTTCTGATTAAATTCATCGAGTATGAAATGAGCATAGTATAGTTCATTTTGTAGTGGAAAAATTCTCATTTAGGCTTTTAAACCTTTTTTGTTTTCTTTAGGTAATCATGTTAACCCCTTCATCTCATATGTTTCACATGGCTCTTTTTTCTCATCATATTGAGACAAATACCAATCTAGATTATGGGTCTAAAAAGATTTAGAAAATATATATAATTCTTATTTACATGGCATTATGGATAAGGTATGCTATATATTATATGATCAATCTCTAAAGCTTTAAACCATGAGGTTCCCTTAACAGAATTCCCATGAAATAGATACCATTATCTAAGGATTGGTCTTTTTTTTTTTTTTCCTTTTTAAGGTACTTGTTATTATTGATGTCTAGAGAGACAGAAGAGGTTATTGGCATAGGCAGTTTAGAGTGGGCCTTTTTGTTTGTTTCAAGTTGTGCTACTTAGAACCCAAATAACTTTGAATTATTTGGCTAACTGATGAACCTCAGTTTCCTGACTGAAGATGAAAATAATTAGTAACTTGTCTTGCCTCTTGGAGAGTCACCAGAAATATCATCTCAGAGCTGTCAAAGAGTATGAGCCAAGCTAATGATTTCTTGTATTGAGCTGTCATAATATTAATCTCATTATTTCTTGATTTATTTTTTCTTTATTCAATATTTATGTTACCACCACAGACTAATGGAAGGTAAGGCTCATGCTATCTTTGTATTCCCAGAGTACATCATGGTATCTGCCACATAAGAGGTACCCAAAAGAAATTTGTTGAAATAGCAAGTGAGATATCTATGAATCAATTTTAATAGCCACAGTGCCATGTAGGTATATAAGAGTTTCCCTATTGTTTTACAGAAAACATGTTTTGGATGGTAAATAATCAGTGTACAATTGATTAAACAAGTCCTACTGTAATAGATTTTTTTTTTTGGAAAGATGTCCACAGTTCTTCCTATCCCTATGTCTCTACTATGCAATGTGACTTTGTCACTCTTTCCACTAAGAAGTAGAGTCTGAGTTGGCTTGGTAACTTCCCTTGACCAATAGTATGTGGCAAAAGTGGCGAAAGTCTTGTTGAATGACTTCCAACCCTTGGCCTTGAGAAACTTTCTACTTTCAGCCTCGCCCGTTGAAATACTTCCCTGACACTATGCATGTGGGTTTCGGATCTACTGGAATATAACAAGCTATGTGAAGTAAAGGAGAGTTTTTCCAGTTGGAGCCCCTTAGACTAAACAGCATAAACTGCCAGACATGTGTTGGAGCCTAATTTAGGCCATTTGGTTCTAGTTCAACAGATTAATGAGTCAGACTGGCCACATAAGTGACCTAGATAAAAACAGTAGAAAAGTAGGCTCACACTTGTAATCCCAGCACTCAGGAGGCTGAGAAAGGAGGATGACCTTGAGTTTGAGGTTAACCTGGGCTACTTAGTGAGTTCAGGACTAGCCTGGACTACAGAGTAAGACCTTGTCTCAAAACAAAACAAAACAAAGGAACAGTAGAAGAATTGCCTAAATAGCTATATATATTTCCATATAGTAAAAAATAACTAGTATACCATAATCGTAGTGTCAGATAGAAAACAAACCACCCCTGTTTTCTCTTTAACTCTAGAACTGTCTTTAATCTTTTCACATTGCAACGATTTTTCACGTTTCTCACCAGTAAACTCTTCTTCCAACCCTCCTGAGGAAGACATCTCCTTTTGTCATGTTTCAAGTGATTGTCCCTAAACTTAATGGTCTGCTACAGCTATAGTTTTTGAAATGTTTTAAATAGAATAGGTAGATGATTTTTATTTTAAAATGTGTTTTCTGCATAACTTAAAATGTTGCTTTGAATATGCATTGTATATGCAAGAATATCCCATGAAGTATTGTAAGAATAAAAACACAAGCCAGGTGTGGTATCACATGCGTATAAACCACACTGTCTAGGAGGCAGGAGGATCACAAACTTAAGCCTAGCTTGAGTAAGAGCAACTGTTTTTGGAGTGTCCATCAAGAGCCTCATGTACCGATAGCTGCTCTGTCCTGTTAGAAAGTGGGACCTGGCTGGTAGGGACAGGTACTTGGAACACGATCTGGAGGGGTAGGTGGTGGTTCTGCCTTTCCTCCCTGACTTGGCTGTGTTCTGCCCTGCCACAAGGAACTGTGTCTCCGGCTCCAGTTTCCATCATTTCCAGCCGCCTATTTGAGAATGAACTGTGACCTTCTGAAACTGTGAGCTAAAATAAACCTTTTCTCCCTAAAATTGTGAATCTTAGGTATTCTGCCCTCGCAATGAGAAAATAAATAAGACAACATCTTAGTGAAACTGAGTAATAAAAAAAAATAATTTTAAAGGGGGTCATAATTGTCGTTCAGTGCAGAGGCCCTGAGGCAAACACAAAGTTTTAATCTCAAGTGAAAAAAACAAAAATGGATTCAATTCAAATCCACAAATAAGGGACAGTTAAATTATAAATGCACTTAAATTTACCATAAAAATATACTATCAGTCCTTAAAAGATCTTGTTGCAGTATATATATTGATAATGAAAATACTCATCCCAAGTCAGAAAAAAAAAACAGTTAACACGTATATATGACATTTTTATTTTTAAAAAGTTATTTTTCCCCTCTATCCCAGAGGTGTTTTTTTTTTTTTTTTTTTTTTTTTTTTTTTTTTTTTTTTGAGGCAGGGTCTCACTCTGCAGTCCAGGCTGGTTCTGAACTCTGTGTAGCGTAGGCTGGCCTCAGATTTATAGCAGTCCTCCTGTCTCAGCCTCCCAAGTGCTGAGATTACAGGCATGTGCCATTAGGCCCAGTTTATGTGGTGCCAGGGCCTTGAGCTTGCTAGGCAAGTGCTGGAACTGCTGAACTATTAGTTCTTAAAAACTGGTAATATGCCCCACAAACTCTTGCTACTGGAGACCTTTTTAACCAAACATCATTCTCTTAGTTGGAATATTAGTAAAATAGCTCAAGACCTGCTACCTTTTAAGGAATTGTTTGGCAAATGAGAAATTCCTACTTTTTTGCTACACCAATTGTTTAAGTAAACATAACTCTTCTTCCTATTCATCATCCTGCTTTTCTTTTATTTTTCATTTCACTATCTAAAGTAGTACTGGGTAGATCAAAGCATCCCAGCACTCTGGGAAGCTGAGGCAGGAGGATCATCACGTGTTCCAGGCCAGCCTTAGCAGTTTAGCGACTTAATGAGACCTTGTCTCAAAAAAAAAAAAAAAAAAATAGTCCATCAAGAGGTGGATATAGGTCTTTTCTTCTTGTACAGAGTGACTTTTAATCTTCTGACCTGGTTTTGAAGACAGGAAACACACAGAAATGTACTGTCCTCTGGCGTGTTATACTAACAATTTTATATTTCATTGCATTTCCCCAACTTTCTATGCAATGGAAGAAGTCTCAGATAATATACTCTTTCAAATAAGGGCTCCAGGAAGTAGAGAACATAAAACTTTAAAGAATTGAGTCAGGCCTGTGGCACAAGCCTGTAATCCCACTACTTATAGAAGCTGAGACAAGAAGATTGCACGTTCAAGCCCCGTGTGGAGAACTTAGCAAATTAGTGAGGGACCCTGTCTCAAACTTAAAAATAAAAAATGGTCTGGGGATATAGTTCAGGATGAAGGCCATGAGCTTGATCTTTAGTACCACAGAAATTCATTCATTCAAGGAATGAAAATAAATAGTAGAAGAAAAGATGAAGAAAAACATAAAATCAGGTCAGATTTTAATGTGCCCAAGTCTGATTGAAAGATTGAAACTGTTTTTTTTTCTCCATCCCATTGTTTTTTTTTTACGCTGAGGACCTTCACACTGAGCTACATCCCCAGTCCATTTTTAGATTTTTGAGCCAGGGTATTGCAAAGATGCAAAGTAGCCCACCAGGCTGGTTAACTCTTCACATTCTGAAGGCTACATAGTGAGTTCAGGACCAGCCTGGAATGCAGAATGAGACCCTGTCTCAAAAAATATATATGATAATATTTGATTTCTTGAATCTGCGAGTTACATGTTGTTATGGTAATGTGAAATTCAGATTTAGTGTGTGCAGACCAATAGTTTGAAATTTTTAAAATACATTTTCAAGGCTGAATTGTAATGTGAAAATTCTACATACTCAAAATTTTTCGAATTATATAATGATAAATCAATAGCATACTGCCCAGTGCTGTTAGGACTTTGTATGACTCTATTAGTATAACATGTTTGTGTGCTATGTAAATTGACATAAATAACTGTGACTGTTATTCCCTATATTTCATTTTGAGATGTAGATTAGCCTGATCTTTTTCTAATTTTTCTAATAAAATATTTAATTGTTGTATAGTATTTCCCAGCAATTTCAATCTCTTTGCCTTCATACAAAGATGATTTAAATTTTCATCTTAATTAATTGAGCTGCTGAAATCATTCCAAAACCTAATTTTACTGCTTCATGCTTAAGGACTCTGTGTTTCTGAGTCTTTTTTACTCTTATTTATTATTTATTTATTTGTTAGTTTATTTGTTTTTGTGATAGGAATTGAATTTTGAACTCAGGTTCTGGGCAAGTACTCTACCAGTGGGCTATGTCCCTGTCCCCAGCTCACACGCTCTCTCTATCTATCTGTATTTTGAGTTAGCTCACTAGCTACTTGCAATCCTCTGACACTCCTTTTCTCCCAAATACCTGGAACTTGAGGTATTCACCAAGAGGCCTGTCTTTGAAAGCCTTTGATGTTTCCAACTTTGAACTTTTATTTTGATCTTTGAGCCTTTAGGTAGGGCCTTTTAGTTCACTTTCAATAACTTCTGTTATTAATATAATAATTTTAGAGCAGAACATAAAGCTAATGTAGAATCAAACATTTGGAAACAGCAGTAGACAGAGGTCTTCTTCATGAGGGCTGTTGTAACCACGACCTACCTGACTTTTTGTCCATGGTAGTTCACTGTGGTTTACCCTGTGTACTGTGGACCCTGAGGTGTCAAAACAAAAATTTGATCTTGCTGCTCTTTCATGGCTCCCAAACATCTACAAGTAAAATCAAAACTCCATAGATGTCAGAGGATCTTCTACTATGAAGCCTTACCCTCTTCATTGGTACTCCTTTCAAAAAGAATACATATATTGTGACCACCCAGAGGTTCTTGTCAATCTCAGTAGTTATTTTCTCTGGCAATGTTTTTGTCCTGCCTTGTTATCGCCATAAAGAATCTCTCATCTCCCCCTCACTCCAACTTTTAGTATCTTTCAAGAACCAACCTCCTTAATGATGTCTCTAAGTTCAGACTACCTTCTATAAGCACAAAATAGTCTTATCCTGGAAGAGCAGAGAGAAAAAGAAACAATTAGTTAAACCCATGGTCAAAATATCTAGGAACTCCTGAAGGATAAGGACCTTATCATTCATTTATTCTAGGTCTCCAACATCCATGAATCACGCAGAAAATAAATGTTGAGTTGAACTGGATGGTATGAAAGAAGATAAATAATTACATTTTCACATTAAAGAATAGTAGTTATGTAGATTTTTTTCATTATCGGTTTACAATTTAAACTTCACAAAATTGTTACAAATAAATGCATAGCCTATCATTTTAATATATTTCAGTTAAGCCTATATATAAGCATTTTAAAGTTTATAAGCATTTTTGTTGCTTGTGTTTTACTTTAAGTTAAAGGTCTTGGGACTATGCAAATGTTCGGGTAATTCTGAAAGTGTATAATTCAAAGAACTAATATTTGAATGGATAGCTGACATAGAAATATTCAAGGGTAAGACTGTGCTAGAAAAACACAAGACAGTAACAAACTAAGAGGAACATTTTTTGTGTGAGCAGTGGAAAGCAAAACCTGTTCAATGAGGCATTGCACAATAAGCCCTCCGCCCTGCCCCCAGGGAGGCAGAGTCAAGGTTCAGACTGAACTTTGTTCAGAAACTTTGGAACACTTGTGTATAAAGAATGAGAAAGCTCTGTGGAGACACACTGCCAAAGCTCACCACAAGCTACACGTGTGCTTACTGCCTGCTCTCAAAAAGGAGTCTCCAAGCCAGCTGCTGTCATTTGGAATACCCTCTAGCTAGTTAGGACTCCCACTAGGTCATGACTTCTTTCCTCAAAGAGATTCCAGAAACTTCCTACTGTCTTCTCTTTCCCTTACTTTGTCCCATTTTATAAAATTTCTCAATTTTAATCTTAGAATTGTGACATTGAAATTTGTAAATATGAAATATTTTTAGACTTTAAAACGTTCCTCACTAAGCTATTCATGTTCCTGACAAACCTGTTTATCTCATGTTTTTGTTTCTATTGTGATGTAACCGTCTTTGCACACGTCTGCCTCAAAAAAATTTAAGTTCTAACAATAACAGCAAATGTGTATCAAGTGTTCTTAGTATTCCAGGCACTATGTTTTTTTTAAAAAAGCTCCTTTGGGCTGGAGATGTAGCTCACTGTACTTGCCTTGCATAATCAAAGCTTGATTAGGTTCAATCCCAGCACACACACACACACACACACATGCACGCACGCACGCACGCACGCACGCACCTAGAGCACTTCATATATTAAAACAGGAAAAAAATCCTCAAGGTAATATGTGTTACTAAGTCAGCTATGAGTTTTGTAGGAAAGAATGTAGGACACAGGGGTCTGTATCTTGAAAAAACACCTCCTGTCTGAGAAGAAAAGGGGTCTGCCAGGTGGATGCAGTTATTCTCTTCCCAAGTGTTTCAAAATGTCTGTACTTCTTTGTACTTGGGGATCCTGAAAGCAAAAATGCTCTTTCCTCCCTCCTTTTGATGAAGGGGATTCCATTTGCAGCCCCCTCCCCCATACTCCCTACCCTGCCGCATCTGACTTTGGACTAGACTGGTAGTTCTTGAAATGTTGTCCCAGGACCAGAAATAATAACATTACCTGGGAATTACTTAGAACTGATTGGAAAAATAGTTCTCAAGCCTTGTACAGGCCTATAGATAAAAGTTTCTGGAAGTAGGGCCCAGCCAGCTGTATTTTAGTGTATTTGTCAGGAGATTATGATTAACATGTAGGTTTCAAAATTACTGACTAGGAGAGCAGAGTGCTTTTAATACACTCCCCTTGGCTGGTTTATCAAGATTAGAGAAACCCAGTCCACTTGGCCTGCAGACATGCTCAGGAATTTAGCCACTAGCAAATTATGTCACATATAATAATATTTAGGGACAACTCACTAAATGTCAGTGAGAAGCAGACAGAAAAATAATCCAAGATAGCTCATAACTTTAATCATAATAACACTCTTATGATCGCTCCTAATCAAATTGAAAAATTTGTTCAAGGTCACACCACGAGTAAATAACAGAATCAAGATTTGCACCTGGATCTAATTCCAAGTCCTCTGCCTTGCCCTCCACATTCCAAATCCTAGCTGAGTTTACCTGAACTGTGGCTTTAGAGTTTTTTTCTTTAAATTGTTTTGAAATATGATATGGCATTACAGAGAACATATAAGAAAACTACATATGTCTGTGTATGTTTTTATATATATATGAGTATATATTACATATATGAGAGAAAAATTCATATATATATTTCATTATATAGCCAACACCCATTATAACTACCACCCACCAGGGCCATAAATAAATAAACAAGTAAACATTTTAGCACCCGTGGCTTCCTAATTCCTCTTTCTCCTGAAGTAACCTAACCTTTAATTTGACTCTGTGATCGTTGTTTCCTATTCTTTATTGAGTGCTCCCCATAATTATTTTCAAACAACATAGTTGTTTTGTTTCTCTGTTTTGAACTTTATGTGAAAGCAATTATGTTGTGTATATTCTTTTGTGCCTTGCTTCTTTTGGTAATGACATCTGGTGTGGTGCCTGGTGAGCTGTTTTGATTGACAGGTGTAAGATTTAGGCAGATAATAGTCCTTTGAAGCTGGAGAGGAGGAGTCACTGTGACACTGTCTGCTTACTGAGGTCTGGAGGGGTTGAGGTTGTTAACAAGGGGCCCAGATCACACCTTCCTTGGTCTGAATAGTGTTAAAGTGGTTCTGCCTGCATTTCTTTAAAGAAACAGCAGGAGCATCTGGCCTGGCATGATGGCATGAGTTGGGGAAAGGGTTCTATGGCTGATCACCAAGATGCACCTCTGGAGGAGCAGCCCAGAAAGTGGCTACAAAGTAACCTCAGGGCACTGGGAAGATATACAGGCATGCTGTCAACAGTCTCTCCTAAGGTCCTGGGGCGGGGGGGGGGGGGGGGGGGGGGGGGGGGGGGGGGGGGGGGGAATTGAGGAGGAAGGACAGGAGAGCCTTTGTGAAGCTGTGCCCCTCTCTAGCCAACCAGGAAAGAATGGGAGGGAAGAGTCATGGGCTTTTCCCACCTGTGGGTGTGTCTTCAAGATGGGTGATGTAAGAAATTCTACTGTCTGTCAAATTCCCCACCTGGTGGGCTATGTTGCAAACCCTTTACATGTGTTTGAAACTGAGATTTACTACTCCTTGAATAAATGATACACTTGTTTTGAGGCCACCCGGGGCTGCATAGTAATTTTGTACCAGCCTGGACTATAGAGCGAGGCCCTGTCTCATAACTAACTAATGAACAGAAACACTGCCAGCTGGTGGCACAGGCTTGTAATCCCAGAACTCTGGGAGGCTGAAGCAGAAGGATCACAAGTTTGAGCCTCGCGTGGGTCACTTAATGACGTAGGGAGACCTTGTCTGAAAATCAAAATTACATGGTTTGAGGATGTAGCTCAGTGCAAAGACTCGGCTTGATACCTAGCACTACACAAAAAAAAGTACATAAGCAAATAAACAAATATAGTATACTTTCTTGGGGATGGTGATTGGTGGAAAAAATTTACAGGTGAGAAGCAAGAGCTCAGAGCTGAATTTACAGGCTTATTGTATCTTGAAGACCATTCAGAAGAAATTTTTGAATGATTTTCTCAAAACAGGGCTTGAGTAATTTTTGTGACCTATAGTTTTTCTTAGAAGTACAAATTTCAAATTATAATTTTCCTTATTTCCTTTTTACCTACTTTTTTTTAAAAAAAACCAGACTTCCATGCTTCATATATCACATGATCAGAAATGGTGGGCAAAACAGCCCTTGGGTGGAGAATTTAACAGTATAATGATGGTGAGCAAAGTTTATTATAGGTTCCCTAAAGGAGCAAGTCAGAGTAACTTGGGGGCTTTGGCTTGTTGATTGTAGATACTTGGGGGAGGAAGACTGAAGGATTATTGATAGTCATTTAAAGGCTTGGCAACCTTCTCTACCCTCTACACCTCACCCAAGTGTAAGTGCTTGCCCCTAAAGTTTCTGCCTAGCAGCCAACAGGATCACTTCAGCTAGGAGATTCAGCCAAAGTTCTGTCAGCCCTGAGCCCATTGGTTGCCAATTCTCTTTTTCATGTCTCTGTAATCAGTTATTAAATGGCGAGTGTATCTGACAGGGGGTGCTTATGAGTTTATGTGCCTATAGATAAAATGTAATGATCTTTGATAGTGTAATGGTGAACAGTTGAGCTAAAAATGGCAGGGTGGAAGAAAATTGAACTAAAAGCCATAAGATTTATCTCAGAAATTCTTGTAACTACAGACATAAGTTACATATTATCATTTGAGTATAGAGGTTGCCAAACTTTTTTTTTTTGGATAGAGGGTCTCGCCTTGTATCCCAGGCTGGTCCTGAACTCACTATGAAGACCAGGCTGGCCTTGAACTCACGGCAATCCCCCTGTGAGCCACCACACCCGGCTCATGTGGTGCTGGGGAATAGAATTCGGGTTCTTGGAGCTTGACTTGGCGCTTGCTAGGCAAGCTCTTTACTTGCTGATCCATTCCTCCAGCCCAGGGTTGCCAAACATTTTATAAAAATGGACTGATAGTGAATATTTTGGGCTTTAAGACATCCTCACAACTATTCAACTCTACTTTTGTATGGAGAAAGCAGTTGTAGACACTGCGTAAACAATTGGGTCTTCTAATATTCCAGCAAAACCTTACTGGTGGCAGGCAAAATTTGGCCCATAGGTTGTATTTTTTTCAACCTCTGTCTTACTGTCCTAATCATCATTTATTGTTTTTTAAATCTCTGTACTTATTATTAATATCTAATTTACATTCAATAAAATGCACCAGCTCTTAAGTATATGATGAATTTTTGACAAATTATTCACCTGTGTGATCACTGTCCTAATCAAGATTTAGAACGTCCCCACTGCCCTAGGAAGTACCTTCATGGTGCTTTCCAGTGAATCCCAACCCTTGCTCCCAGAGTTTAACCACTATTATGAGAGGTCTATGCCCATACATTTACTTTTCCTGTTACTGAAATTCATATAAACTCACACATATATGACTAAATATGTCCTCTTCACATAGATTATTTGTAAGACTCATCTGTTGTCTTAGTTACTTATTTATTGCTGAAACACATTTACAACTTAAAAGAGGAAAGATTTGATTTAGCTCATGGTTTCAGTTCACTCATGGGTAGTTGGCATTGGCAACTAGCATCACAAGAGGAAGAATCAGGGGCCTCAGAAGAAGCTGGGGTAGGAGTTCATATCCTTCCAGGCCACATGCCTATAATCTAATCTACCACATACTCATCCTCGTCCTCTACTACATGCATGTAATCCACCCTTTCTGACCAGGCCCCACTTCTTTAACAGCATATGGAACTCATAGGTATTCTGCATTATCCAAAAGCATTATGCTTTTGGGGGACACTTCAGATCAAAACCACAGCATTCTGCCTCTACTCCCCAAAAGACACAAGTCTACCTCCTTATATAAAATGTATTTAGTCCACATCTAAGAGTTGTCTAGATCTCAACAATTCTAGTAATACCAGAAAGTCCAATTCCAAATTGGCTTCTGAGACTCAAGGAAAACTGTTAGCTGTGAGCCCCTGTGAATATCAAAGAAAAGGTAAACATACAGTGTCATAAAATAAACACTCCCATTTCAAAAGGGAAGAATAGGAAAATAGAAAGCAATTGAACCAATGCAGGATCTAAACCCAGCAGGGCAATCTTTAAGTCCTCTATCTCTGTTAAATCCTGTAGCTCTGTGTCTAGCACATGGAATAACTAGGGCAAGATGTGAGCTCCAAAGGCATTTGGTGTCTCCACCACTGTGGCAGTGTCTCTAACTGTGGCCTCCCTGGCCTCTCCCTTGTGCCGTCTCCTCTCACAGCCTGTGGCCTTTCTCTGCAGATCATCCATGTTCCTGGCACCTCCAAATTTCCAGAGTCTCCACTGAACTTTTGTCTTCTCTTCTACAATTTCAGTCACTTCCCTCTCAGGGCACCCTGTCTAGTCTCCAGAGGCTTTTCAAATTTGAGTGGAAGGCTCTATGACCCAATGCATTCCTGTAAAACGAACACTATGTGGAGGACACCAAGGCCTGTCATTGGCATGAGCAATAGTCTGGCCCCCGGGACCATGGCTGCAGCAGCCTCCAACCTCATGGATGGCTGATCTCTAGGTGGCTGAACTCTGGTAAACACATCCCTCTTGGGATCTCTAGGGTGCCCTGGGGTACTCTTCTCAGATCAAAGTTCATTACTTTTGTACTACTAAACTAAAGGGTGGGATCTTATAGATTCCTGAGATGCCTTGAGGCATCTTTCCTGGAGTCCCGATTCAGTACTTGGCTTTTTTTTTTTTTTTTTTAATGCTAATCTCTTAAACAAGCATGGGCTGTTTTGTCTCAACTTTGCAGTCGCTTTCTTTCTGGCAAAACTGCACATTTTTTGCATCTTTTTCTTCTTTTTGTTTTCCCTGCTTGGTAGGATAGAGCTGGCTAAAAGCTGCAAGTGAGACCCATGTGAAATACTGAACATTAAGCTGACTCAAAGTTTCCTCCACCAGATTTTCATAGAAAAGTTTGAGAAATATTGGTGCCAACTTTTCCCTGAAGTTCTGGTGAAACTTTCTGGTGAATCCGTCATGTCCATTTTTCGTTGTTGGTGTACCCTTTGTGACTTCCTCAGTTTCATCCCTGTCTTTTATATCTTTTTGGTTGAATTTTGGCATCTCCTGTGTGTCTAGGAATTTATTCATTCTTTTGGGGTTCTCAGATTTATTAGAGTATAAATTTTCAAAGTAGTTTCTTTTAATACTCTGGATTTCTGTTATGATGTCACCTTTTTCACTTTAATTGCATTAATATCAGTTTTTTCTTTCTTTTGGTTAATTTGACTAGAGTATTATCAATCTTATTTATCCTTTCAAAGAACCAATTCTGCGTTAGTTTTTAGTTTCAACTGCATTAATGTCAACTCTGATTCTTATAATTTCTTTCCTTCTACTGCATTTGGATTTGGATTACTCTTGTGTCTCTAGGACTTCAAGCTGCATTATTAGAATATTTATTTGAGATTGCCTTTTTTACATATGTGCATTCATTCATAGCTATACATTTCCCTCTTAGTACTGCTATCATTGTGTCCCATTCTGGTATGATGTACTACCATCATCATTTGATTTTAAGAAGTTTCTGCTTTCTTCCCTGGTTTCTTCTGTGGTCCACCGCTTGTTCAATGGTATATTATTTAATCTCCATCTACTTGTATAATTTCAGTAGTTACTTTTGCTATGATTTTTAGTTTCATTCCACTATAAACTGAAAGTATGCAGTGAATTATTTCAACTATTTTCTGTTTGTTTAAGCATGTCTTATGGCCAAAGATATGGTCTTTTTTAGGAAAAATTCCATGTGCTGCTGAGAAAAAGATGTATTCTGTTGACATTGGATGGAACACTCTGTAGGTATCTGTTAGGTCAGTTTGTTCCATGGTCTGATTTTGTTCTGATTTAATCCGAATAGTTCCTTTGTTGATTTTTGTTGATTTTTTTTTTTTGGGTCTGGTTGACCTTTTAATTTATGAACTTTTAATTTATGAGAGAGGAGTATGGAAGTTCTCTAGTATGATTGCATTGCCATCTATTTGACTTTTCGTGTCCAGTAGTTTCTGTTTTATGTAGTTGAGTGTACCTACATTGGGTACATATATGTTTATAATTATGAGCTCTTCCTGTTGGATGCTTTTTTAGCCAATATACAGCTTTCATCTTTGTCTCTTCTGATCTGCTTTGGTTTGAAATCTGCTATGTCTGAAAATAGTACATGTATTCCTCTGTGTTTCTGCATTCCAGTACTACAGAATACTAACTTCTATCCTTTTACCTTTAGTCTGTGTGCTTCTCTGTGGGTGAAGTATGTCTCTTGAAGACCAGAAATGGTAGGATTTTGTTTTTTGACCCAGTCTGCCAGTTTGTGTCTTTCCATTGGCTAGTTGATACTATTAGCATTGAGAGTGATTATTGTAAGATTTTTACTGAATCCTGTCATTTTCTTGTTTTTCCAGTGATGGTTCTTTGTTTTTTTTCTTTTTGTTATACTTTTCATTTTGTTGCTTTCTTTCCTCTGAGTTCCCTGCTCTTCTCTGTCTTTTAAGATTCCTTCAAGTATTTTCTGCAGTGCTTGTTTACTGGTTGCAGATTTCTTTAGAGTTTCTTTGTTGTGAAGAGTTTTTGCTTATACAATTTTTAGGGATAATGTTGCTGATACAACAACCTGAGGTGGTGCTTGCTTTCTTTTAAAGCTTGAAAGATTTCACTTCAGGTTTTCCTGGCATTTAAGGTTTGTATTAAAAAATCCAGTTTTTCAGATGGGTTTGTCTTGGTAGAATAATGTCTGCTTTTCTCTTACTGCTTTTAACATTCTGTCTTTGTGTTGAAGTTGTGGGGGAAAACCTTTCTAGTTTGTTTGTTGGACTGTAAACTAGGGCAGCCAATATGGAAAGCAGCTGGAGATCTCTCACACACACACACACACACACACACACACACACACACACACACACGACTTAAAATAGATATCCCATTTGACCCAGCTATACCTCTTCTTGGTATCTTCCCAAAAGAGTTAAAGTCATCATGCTAAAGTGATACATGCATATCCATGCTTATAGCAGGACAACTTACAATAGCTAAATCTTAGAAGCAGCCATTATGTGTCCATCAACAAATGAATGGATAAAACAGTAGTGGCATATTTACACAACAAAGTACTATTCTGCTATAAAGAAAAATAAATTTGAATAATTTCTAGGAAAATGGATATGTTTAGTGAAATTAGTCAGAAATAGAAGGTTAAATATCACATAATTTCTTTAATATGAGGAAACCCAACCACAAAATAGTAAAGGAGAGATGGAAGTAGGAAGATAGGCTGTGGAGAGAGAAAGGATACTTGAGGGGGTGAAAGGGTGAGAAGGGGAAAGGGAAGTAAAAATTTATCAAGATGCAATATGTAAATATGCCGGTTTCTCAAAAAATAAGGAAATAAATATACCTGCAGTTTCCTAGGGCTACTGTCCCACCAATCTGGTAGCTTAGAACACAGAGGAGTTATTTTCTCATAGTCCTGGAGTTCAGAGACTGAAATCCATATATTGGATTTCAAAATATTCACATATTTTGCTCCCTTGAAAGTAGGGGACACATTTTCTTTGTTTCTTTCAGCTGCTGCTAGCTCTGGGCATCTTTGGCTGTGGCAGCACAGCTCCAGTCTCTACTTGTGTCTTCATATGACCTGCTTCCCTGTGCCTCTTGTCTCTGTCCTCTTTTGTGGACAGTATGATTGGATTTAGTGCCCACCCTAGTCAAGGATGATCTCATTTCATGATCCTTCATTGCATTCACAATGACCCATTTTCCAATTAAGGTCACACTCACAGGTTCCAAGTGAACACATCTTTTAGGAGGCCACTATTCAATTCACTCTAGGATAAACTTAACAAGTCATCTAATGATAGACATATGCACCTTTCTATTTTGCTATTATCAATAAAACTTCTCTGATCATTCTCATACAAGAGTTTGCAGATATTTTTTCAGCCTCAGCATCTTTGAATGCCAGTTCTAATTACCTTAATATAAAATGTGATTTTATTTTTAGTAATAGTTTCCCATAATACATTTTAAATTTTGTCAGGACTATAAGAATTGATCAGTCTGCATGTATCTGTCTTAAATATTTTGTATTCATGAATACATAATGATGCCAAGAAACAGGATATGGCATTCTACCTATCTTTATTTTGTTCTTCAATACATTATTAAGAATCAAGCATGTTTCAGAAACATTGGCTTTATTTAACTCCTTAAAAGCAGTACCTGACTAAAGTAAAACAGTAACAGCAAATTACACAAAGACAGCTTAACTCCATGAAGTGATTGGTTTTGTTCTGATACTTTTATTAGTACTTATAATCATTATCTAAGCTAATGTGATATATTGATCTCAGATGTGACTACCATTCCACTAGCGCTCTCCTTCTCTCTCTTTCTCTTTCTTCTCTCTCTCTCTCTCTCTCTTTCTTTCTTTCGATCTGGGAAGCAAGCCCAGGTCCTTCACATTGAACTTTATCCCCAGCCCATTCTTTATTATTTTTGACTTGGAGACAAGATCTCTCTAAGTCGCTACCTTGCCAAGGCTAAGCTCTAACTAGTAATCCTCCTGCTCAGCCTCCCAGAGGGCCAGCTTTATAAACCCATGCCACCAGGCCCAGTTTGGCTTGCAATTTAAATAAAGCTCTTCAGTAAACAAACAAAGCCAACTTGACAGAACAGCTGGGGTATGGATTAGAGGCTGCCTGCCTATAGTTAAGTGCATGTGTCTGGCTGCCGCTTTTTAATGAAAGCACCTTGGAGGCAGGGATTCCATCTCGTGTGTCTCTGTGTCCTCTAACTCTAGGCTGCTTTCTTAACCTTTCCAGTATTTTCTGATTAAATTGCACCTGTGAGTAAAAAAAAAGAAGGAAGAGTGGATCTTCCCTGTAGTAGTTAGTACTCCCGCTAATGCATAATAGTTCCCAATAATGAAACTTCTGAGAAGTAGTTTTAATACATGACTCCTTTGTTCACCTTTTGGAAAGTCTACAGAATTATTTTTTTATTTCACTGGCAGTTTCTTACTGAATGTTTGCTTCCTTTATTCAGAAATTCTAGGAACTGGTGATTGGGTACACTACTCACATAAGAAAGCAATTTAAAGCACAACTCAAGCTGTGCTGCCAGTTGGTAAATGTAACAGGAAAGCAGAGTTCTCATTACACTTTTTAGATAGCTTTAAGAGACGGTCCTATGAATGGTTTGGAGTTTTGTTTTGACAGATCCAGAGTTATGTAATGTGCTGTCGTTCCTCCTCTAGTCTTTCAAATGTCTATAAATCAAACATGTTACTTGACTCTTTTGAGAAGGGTAGATGAAACTTCATTATTAGAATAGAGTGGCTATGAAACATTTAGGTGAATAAATTTGGAATTTTCACTAACCCTAACCTCTGTTTTTATTTTTTTCTCTCTCTTACTTTTCATAGGTCTATCTCTGAGATCAGAGTTGACAGACACAGTCTTTTGAAACTGTAATTTTTTTCGTTTTGACACAGTTATCCACAGGATGAGGTTTAACAGAAGAGACAATGAAGTCTGGCACCATAGCATGGGTTAGGTTATGTAATAAGGTCGTATACTTTTAAAGACATATAAATGCTGTTTTCAAAAGCATGAGTAAAATCAAACAGGCATTTTGAAGTCATTTTTATATGTAATATATTCACTATATTGCATTATCAAACAGTTTTGTTTTAAGCCTCAGTTGTTATCTTGGGAACATTTTCAGGTTTGAGGAACAGGATAACACACTAGTAGATCTTAACCAAGAAGGGCTTATTTGGCTATAGTAACAAAAATATGTCCTTGCTCGCATTGATTTAGCAATTTCAAATCAGGGTTCTCTGGATTGATATCTCTTAAATTCTCTTTGCCCTCTCTTCATCGTCACAAAATGGATGTAAAATCTGCAACATCACAGCTCTTCAAAGGCAGGGAACAAGAAGTTGGACAGGGCTTTCTGCTTCTTGCTGTTGCTGCTCCTCCTCCTCCCCCTTCTTGCCAGGAAGGACACATCCTTCTCAAATCATCCATTTACTAAATATCCCCCTGCAGAAATGTTTCACATGACTCTGACTAGTGGTAAAGAGCATTGGGGAAATGAATATGTACTTTCAGTTGTGTAATTAAAGGGAGGGAAAGGAAGAGGGGGTGGGAATAGCTTGTATGTAGGTAACCAATCATCTACAGCATGTGCTGTGTTTTTGGTAAGTGTATCAAGTGATCTGTCCTCTTAAATAGAGCTAAAGTTCAAGTTTAACTTTCCCTTTTTTTACCTTTTCTGTTAAGTTTACTCTTTTTGGATTTTGTTTTTGAGGCAGAATCTCACTAACTTGCAAATTTGTCCAAGCTGGTCTTGAACCTGTGATTCTTCCGCCTCAGGCTCCCAGAGTGCTAGGATTTCAGGTGTATACCTCTATGTCTGGCTGAGAATCTCTTCATTGTCCTATTAGCAATCATTTGCTAAGCCTGTAGGATATGGAATACCTTCGTATTTACTCTGTGGCTGGGAAGATAACTAGAAATGGCCCTATGTAAGACATTTATCTTCATTCAAAAAGTATTGAGTGCCTCCTACCTGCTAGACACCGTTCCAGTTTTTGAGATATTTGTGAGCAAATGAAGAGCCCTGGCCTTAAGGGGGTCTACATTCTAGTACAGCGTATCAATATTTAAAAACATGAATAGGAATAAATAAATCTGTAATAACTTTGCATGAATAACTGTGAAGGGGAAATGCATTTATTCAAAGGGAACAACGTGAGCAAAGCTAAGGATGTAAACGCAAAGGCCCTTTTCTGGGGGCATTAGCTAGTGGCATTATTGTGTACCTAATATATGATGATGAAGGAAAAGGCAGGAGACTATTGGGTTGCAAAGAGTATGGGGGGGGGGGGATGGAGGGGGCGGAAATGTGAATTTTGCCAAATCCATCGTGCAGTTAGCACTAAAGCTTCCTAGATAGCTTCACATTGGGGATCTACAAGTACTTTGAACTTACTGTGTCCCAAATGGGCTTATTGCATTCCTCTTGCAACCTGCTCTCCTGCATTCCTTTGTTTAGACCTCACCCGATCTTGTCTGGGCTCTTGCTGTTATCTCCTCCTGTAGTTTCACACTCTTTTACTCCATTCTGTCACTTTGCTTTAAGTGTTATTTTTTTTTCTCCCTAAAACTATGTTGTGAGGATTCAAATTGTTTACATCTCCTTTTGAGAGATTCCTCATGACTCTGTGAAAATAAAAATCTTCTTTGTCTTCCTGTATTTCTAGCAGAAGGCTGCTAAGATCAGAGTTAGAAGGAAGGCCTTCGGACTGCTCCGGGAAGATAAAAGAAGACTGATTTCTGTAACTTATCATAATCGGTCAGAGGTCCTTACCAGGAGCTTGCTAACCTAGTGGCTGAGACACAGCTCTGTGCATAATAAAGACCTCACATAGATCGCTTGGAATATCTGCTAAAATGTTCTGCTTAAGCATGGGCCCTGATCTTTCCCTGGGTACTGGAGGCTGGGAGTTAAAAATAAAGTAACCCTTACCTGAGACGTTCCACAAGTTCACCTGAGCGTATCATTTTTTAATTGTACACGCATATCCAGTCTCCTGACTAGCCAAGCAGTTGATGTCATGCTGGCCATGAAACCGTGTAACCCAGAGTTAGTTGTGGGAGCACAGTTTATGGAATATCTCTAAACTTGGAGGATGGAGGAATATATAAGGGACTCATAGATATATATTTGTGTTAGTTTCTATTGCTATGTAGTAAAGTATAGCAAAACAATGTGTATTATTTCATAGTTTCTGTGATAGGCAGTCAAGGTTGATTATCTGGACTCTCTAGTTTGGGTCTCAAAAGGCTGAAAGAATGAACTACCAGGACTGTTCTCATCTGAAGGCTTCCAAGTTTACTCAATTTATTGGCAGAATTCATTGCATATGGTTGTAGGGGTGAACACCCAGTTTATTTCTTTTCTTTCTTTTCTTTTCTTTAGTTAGCTATTAAGAATTGAACCCAGGCCTTTGCCTCAGGCACTTTTCTTTTTTATTTTGAGAAAAGGTCTGGAATCACAGGAATGTGCCACCATGCCTAGTTCCCAGCTTCCTGCTGACTGTTGGCTGGAGGCTGCCCTTGACTCATAGAAGCCATCTGTAGTTCCTGGAGGCTGCTTATAGTCCATTGCCATGTGAACTTTTCTAACATAGTTGTTTGATTCACCAAACCAGCAAGGAGAGGCTCCGGAGTTACAAAGCAACATAAACATAGATGTGGCATTTCTAGCCTTTGCTTTATTGTATTAGCTTTAAGGAAATTATAGGTCCTGCCTACATTCAAAAGGGGTAGAGACACCTAAGATTTGAACACCCCAAAGCTAAGATTGTGGGGAGCTACCTTAGCGTCCGTGTGTCATAACATCCGTACAGTCTTCTTCGTCTGCTCCATCAGTGCTACCTCTAGGGTTGATCTTGAAGTGAAGCTTGGTTTTACCAAAAGCAAAATACCAACCACTCAAGTGTTTGTGAGTTGGTACTATGCAGAAGATGTAGGAGTATTGCCACTGCTGCTTTGCTGGCTTTTTTCTCCTTCATTGCCTTTCCTTACAGCTGTCCCAGGAAATTCCCTCTCTTTCTGGAAAGCACAACTGTTTAATTTTTCTAGTTTTCCACTCACAAATTTGTACTTGTACAGCCAAAAGAACAAATTAATTCCTGCTCTTTAGAAGGCAGTTGGGATTAAAATAATAAATATGGAATACATTTAAATTCCAAAACATGACATTTCAGACCTTCTCTGATTTGGCTGTTCTCCTGGTTTCTGGTCATGACCCACTTTGTACTCTAGGGCCCAACTTTTAGGGAGTTATTTTACAGGTTGTTTCATAATGCATAAGCTTCATTTCTTCTCTTTTTTCTACCTTCAGTACCCGTCTTCTTCTTCTCTTTCTGCCATTCCCTTACTTACATACATACCTGTTGCAATTCTGCTTCCTATTTGAAGCGTGTTCTGTGTCTCTTCCGTAACTTCACAGCACCTTGTATAGAATGATACTAATATTTGTAATACATGAATTTTTCTACATGCCCATATCTTTATATGAAACTATAAACCTTTAGAAGAAGTTATCCTCTCATAGTGAGAGAGAGATGCAGGTCAACACATCAGGAAAGGAGTGATGGCTGAAGCACATACTTTAAAGTAATTAACCTACAAGATGATATTCGAAATAGGTGAGATTAGCCAGGAGAGAAGAGGGGGGACCAAAGCAGTACAGAACCTCTAACCAGTATACTCAGTAGAGCGTAAACCAACTTTATGTTTGGAGTTTCCCAGGTCTTTGGGTTCAGTTTAATTTTTTAAGTTTTTTTTTTTTTTTAATCTTGACTCAATAGTTTAGCCAAATGTGGTAGTATAGTTTGATCCTTCACTACAGTCTAAGTAGGATACAGGGTAGGTAGAGGAAAATTTTCATGAGTAAAAAATACTTCTCACAGAGGAACTAAATGTAAAGAGAGCTTAGAGAAGATGCTCCCTATGTTTTATAATTTGAATATCTTGAATGGTTTTCAGTATATTGTCAGTATAATTTTAGTAAATTCCAGTTTGAAATACTATTTTCATCGTAGGCATGACATACAAGTTTACAGCTCTGCTACTGCAAGTGAATTAAAGTTCTTAATGTTCAATGATACAAGTTCTAATTTTTTACTTTGTACATCCCTACTTTATAATAATTCAACAAGTATATCGAATACCTATAATATGAATCTGTTACTGTCTTTGTTAGTTTTCTGTCAATGGCTTATACGAGATACTATTGAACTTCATTAATTTAGCTAATGTCATTTCTGAGACTTAATTTTTGCCTTTGGAGAGCACTTAGATTTATTTATTTATTTATTTTTGAGACAGGGTCTTGCTCTGTAGCCCAGACTTGGTGAACTCACTGTGGAGTCCAGACTGGCCTTGGACTCACAGCAATCCTCCTGCCTCAGCCTCCTGAGGGCTGGGATTACAGGCATGCACCACAACCCTTGGTTTATATTGTGCTGTGGAACTGAACTCAGGTACTTAATGCTTGAAGTAGCACCTGCTAGGCAAGTGCTTTAACTGCTGAGCCTTTCCTCCAACCCTAGATTTAAATTACAAACCAAATCCATGTTCTTCATTTTAATCTAAAAGTTCTTTCTCATAGGATAATTTAGTTTCAATATTCTCATTTAAAATAAGTTTGTTATGAGAGTTATTCACAATTTCAGACATGAACAGGACTGTAATAAGGCAGAGCAAAATACTCTTAGATTGATTATTTTTTCACTACTATGTGAGATATTAGCAGAAGTCCTTTATTTATAATTAAGAATAGGTCTGGGGTGTATTTCTGCAGTTCAAAGTGCTTGCCTAGCAAACACGAGGCCTTGGGTTCAATTACCCAACACCCCATACGCCAGGTGTGGTGATGCAAGCCTGTAATCCCACTACTCAGGATCCTGGGGCAGGAGGATTGCTGCATGTTTGACGAAAACCGGAACTACAGAGTAAGTTCAGGTTCAGCTGGACTACAAAATGAGATCTTGTCATAAAAATAAAGAAAGAATAAACTAGGATTCTGTATTGATGATTTATGATACCTTCCTTTTAAACTTTTCTTAAAATATTTTGAAATGAAATGGAGGATTTTATTCACCAGAAATCCTGTGGCACTGGCTGTCAAAAATGCTGAAAGATGATGGTCTTCTCCCTGTTCTTTCTGTGTCTACGTGGAGGAACTTCAGAATAGTAGCACTCTGGCCTCTTACCCCATCTGGTGGGTGACTGACTTCCATTAATCTGTAGATCTTTACTTGGTAGAACCAGTCTATTAAAACCGTAACAAAACTTTATGTCCTGGACCAGACCAAGTTTCAAGTTCTTTCCCAAGGTCTGATTTGGAAGAAGAAATAAGGGTGAAGAAGGAATGAGTATGTCAGGAAATACTGGCTACCTCATCAGCTCTCAGCCCTGACCCTCATTTCACGAACAGCTTTATCAGTAGTAAAAGCAATATTTTGACTTTTAATTGTCTGATTCCAGTTGGAGACACTAGGATCCCATCTTGCTCTAAAATGCAGCAATCCTACCTGGGATCAGATGGATGTTGGCACTGACCACCTCGGTTCCCTGCAGCAAGCAGTATACTTATCAAAATTACACCAACTTCTTGACTTAAATTGTTGTCCTTCACACTTTATTTTCTATGAGGGAAAATAAGACTGCACAAATTTGAAGTAACATGGCTGGCTTTTCTTTTTCTTTTATCTTGAGCTGCAGATATCCTGGCATGGACTGTATGTGACAAGACTGGACCATCAGGAGACAGAGCTGAGGAAGAGGATGCTGAATGCAGATGCTGTTCCACCGTGGCTTTCAGGGATTCTCCCTAGTTCATGCTAGTTCTCACCAACATGATTTTGCAAAGGTGGAATCCAGCCATCTTGCAGCTGGAAGGAGGAATTAGGACATGAGCAATTGGAATTTTTTCCTACTGTTATCTAGACTCCAAAAATCCTGAAACAGGAGCTGAGAAGAATGCTTCTCCTTATGTTTGGAGAAGGATGGAACCAATTCTGCTCTGGATCTGAAGAGGAGAGCTGAGCCAGATAAAATTTCATAGTCATAATTGCATTTCCAAGAAACATACATACACATAGAATAGACCTGGTTTTGATAGGAAACTCTCTAAAGGTAGGTATTTCAATTCAGTGTCAATTTTCTCACTCTGCCACTTGTGGTTTTCTGAGAATAGAGAGATGTAGAAGTAGAAAAATTGAAAGAGAAGCTTATTAAGTACAAAAGCATGAAGTTTAATTGTCACTAATGTTAAATACATATTGAAAACTGAACACTGAAATCATGTGTACCTGTGTTCAATAATTGAAATTCCCAAAGTATGTCTGAAAATGCTTTTATGTAGCTGGACACTGAATTTAATATTTGGTGAATGAAACTGAGGAGAGGGGCTGGAGGAATGGCTCAGTGGTTAAAGCACTTGCCTAGCAAGCACTAAGTCAAGCAGTAAGTACCCAAATTTGATTCCCCAGCATCACATAAGCTGGGTGTGCTGGCACGTGCCTATAATCCCAGCACTTGGGAGGCTGAGGCAGGAGAATTACTCTGAGTCCCAGGCTAGCCTGGGCTCTATAGTGAGTTCAGGACCTGCCTGGTCTACATTGTGAGTGAGACCCTGTCTCCAAACAAACAAACAAACAAAAACTACAAAACAAAACCAAAAACAAACTGAGGAGAGCAGAGGCCTGAGCTTAATTTGAGTACTATTACATAGGTGAGCTACTGAGAAATAAAAGTATTTTCTCTCTTTGTTTATTTTTGTCTGTTTTGTAAAAATAATAAACATAATAAATAAAATAAATGGAACAGTAAATAAATATAATAAATAAAATGTAAATTTTATAGTAATTTCTGTATTAAGAGTTGTTAAGTACAAAAACCCCAAAAGAGGTAGGAGTTGTAGCAGACCACTGAATAAGTGTTAATGAATTAAGTAACTCAGTATACAAAACTAGGCAGACAGTCAAAATTTTCAACACTTGGTATATGCTAGTTACATATAATTCAATAATATAAATGGAAAAATGCACTGTCTTGGTTTGTACTGTACAAATTTCATGAAAAAAAATACCATGCCATTTTTAGTACACAACCCATATATTTATTGCTTGCAGATAAAATAATTACTTTGCAGATTTAATGCAAGTGTTAAGTCTAATGACTAGATTGTGGAACTGGCACAGAAAAATAGAACTTTAAAATTAGATTTTTTTTTTTTTTCCCCTTTAAAGACAAGTGACTTCTCCAAATGTCCTCCACCCAGGGCATAAACTGTCAGCCAGTCCTCTTCTCATCTCAGATAAATGGACAGAATATGCAGATGCTGACACCAGGAGGTCAGAGTCCTGCATCATTTTCAAGCAAAAGAGGGAGAGGCCAGGATCCCAGGAGAGACAAAATCAGCCTGGGCCTATCTGCTACCTCAATATAGTCTCTGCCCCATGGTTTCCTGCTATACAAGATTTGGTGATTTGAAGTAAGTAGGTTGTTCCATGTTTCGAAGCTATCTTTGAATAAATCCTTTGCCCCTTTTTACTATTATAAGTGGGCTTCTTTGATTTTGTCTGTGGTGAGAAAATCAACCTGAGCAAACTCACCTAAGTGGCTGGTAACAGGTTCAGGTTTGGGATGTGCATCAGTCACTGGATGCTTGCCTAGAATGTGCAAAGACTTAATGATTATTGAAAATTATACAGTGTTATAAACATTATCTCACTAAAGAAATTTTTTCATTATATCTAGTCCAGCAAATGTGTATCAGAAATTTTTATATGCTTTGTTGGAGATCAGTTGTGTTTCTTTCACACAAAGGAGAAACAGCAACAGTTCTGCAAAATTCTATTTCTTAGTGTTTTTTAAAGCACATTCTTGCCATCCCAGATGGCAGATGAGGAGTTGGTAGTGCAAATGGTAGAAGAATTTATTGGTACTCAAGAAATGTAAGAAAAGTCAACTTTTTTTTTTCAGTATTCAGAATCACATCTGAATGCACTGTCCAGAGAGACGGCAGGTGAGTTCCAAGGGAGGGATCGCATAGGCTGGTGAGGGGTTGGAGTTTTTACAATGAATGAGATATGGGAAAAGGGCTTGAGTGGGATGGGAATATATAAGAAATGGATTTTCAGGTCATCTTATTCTCTTAGAAACACCTACATTGTAACTAAAGTTGTACATCAGAGTTTTGAATTACAAGGTCATTTACTTTGTCTTCACAGAAGTTTCCTTTAACTTAGATAAGGAGGTCTGATACTTCAGCTTTTTGAGTAGGATGAGGGAGGAAAGGACATCTTGCTTATTAAGAGAGACAAGAAGCTTTTTCCTTTAGTCTTGTCTTATTTTGGCTCTGTTCTACTTTAGCCAATGTCAGCAGTGTTTCATGACTATCTAGTATTTGAGTTTGAAAGTTTTAACTGATGAGCTACCACAATTCTTAAGGAATGATCTGCAGTCGGCATGTGGTTTGCTAAAGTATACATAGTTTCCTTTAAGGGTTTCGATAATAACTCCTCTTAGTTTAAATGCAATGATATAGTAAACTACTTTATTGAGATCTTTGAGATAGAGGGTGTTGTATCTACCTCTGTGAGCATAGTACTTAACAAATCCTGGTTCATAGTGATTGCTCGATAAATGTTTGTCATTGAGTAAGTAAATAAAGGAGTAGTATTGTAACACTGGATTTTCTATTTGCTAAACTTGTTAAGAAAGTAAAATGTCTTCCCTGTTTCAGAAGCAGTGTAGGACTGCCATGACACAGAACCAGGAATTGGGTGACTTGAACAACAGAAGTGTATCATTCCATTATTCTTGAGGTCAAACATCTGAGGCAAAGTTGCCAGCAGGATTGTTTTTTTTTTTTTTTCTAAAAGCAAAGAGGGAAGGATATGCCACGTGCTTCTCTTGTAGATGACATGGTTGTTTCTATCTCCTCATGTCATTTTCCCTCTATGTGTGTGTCTCTGTCCAGAGTTTCTCTTCTTATACATACACAGTCATATTGGATTACGGCCCATTGCCATGACCTTACTTGATTACCTGTGGTTGCAACCTATAACCAAATAAGTCCACATTCTGAGATTCTGGGTTTTAAGATTCTGATATATGAATTTTGTTAGTAGGGAAAGACTATTCTACCTGTAACAGATGCTAAAAGATTAGCATCTGATTTAACATTTCTGTGGAATAAATACATTTATACAGTTAAAATTGTACTTGAATATGATGTCAAGGCTAGTGTCCAGGCTTCAGTTTCAGTAAGATGCCTCTAGGAAAATTTATATTTAAAAATATTAATCAGGTAAAAACACTCAAAGGGTGAGACTGAGATATGCAGTGAGAATGCTTTAAACTGTAAGGAAAAGATAGCCTCGATTTATATAGAGTTAAGCAATAAGGATATTTATTATAACATATAACAAGAAGTTCTCAGGTAGAGAGGCTTCAAGACTGTTTGCTTCAGTGTCTGAAGGACGCTGTTTCCTGTCTGTTGTTTTTCCTCTCCTTAGCATGGTAGCTTTATACTTAGCATAAAGTTGTCCCCATATTCACCAGATGGCTGTAGTAGTTGCATTATACTGAATATGGTAAAGTGTAGTGCAGACAAAGTATGCTTTAAAAAAAAAAGAAAAATCTTCTAGCACAATTTTCATCATTGTTCAACATATCCAAGTTTGAAACCATTACTAGCAAAAAAAAAAAAAAAAAAAAAAAAGAATGGAAGAATTTTGTTTGGTCTGGAAAGAATTTACCTCTTCTTCTTTTTTTTTGAGACAAGGTCTTGCTTTGTAGGCCTGGCTGGTCCTGAACTAACTATGTAACCCCAGGCTGGCCTTGGACTCAGGATAATCCACCTGCCTCAGCCTCCTGAGTGCTGGGATTATAGCCCTGAGCCACCAAGCCCAGCTTATGTGGTGCTGGGGAATCGAACTTGGGTACTTGGATCTTCCCTAGTGCTAGGCAAGCTCTTTAACAGCTCAGCTATTCCTCCAGTCCATGGATTTGCTTCTTGGAGGGACCAGTGTCTCCTGATGCACGTAAGTATGTGGAAGATGGCTACCTCAACAAAATTAGACTTTTTTAAATAAGGAAGACAGAGAGTGGAAGTGGGCCAGGCAGCCAATAGCATCACATCTGGTGAGTCTAGTTTCATCCTTCTCACACATACTACTAGCTTCCTCCCAAGGGGGAAATGACCCAAACTCAGTCAATTTCCCCAGCTCTGACTTCATGGTCTCTCCACCAGATTTGGAATGGGATCCTTGTGAGCCGGGAACTGATGGCTTAAAGATCAGTTAAAGATACTTTTTTAAAATCCAAAATATTTAAAAATATAATAACGGAAAAGGGACAGAGTAGCCACAATTAAAAGAAACATTTGTAAAGGGGAGAAAGGGAAGTGATACCTGCTGAGCACTGATCCATAGTTCATGGCACATCACTAGACAGAAGAGAGGGGACTGCTTGCCCTAGTGATGGTGAGTTCCTTGCTTCACCTCTTTTCCTGGGATCCATCATGCTCTGTAGCCCTTAATTCTGTCTTATGGGAACATCTTGCTCATTGTTTACTACAGAGGTTAGCGCTTCTGTTGGCATGAGTTTGGGTGACCTGTAAGAGGGCCTCAGAGATTGAATTGTCACAGGATCATTCACAGAACATTGTGGATTGTTAAGCTCAGACATTTTTTAGTCAACTTCTCTCATTTTTTCTAGGCAATTCCATAAACTAGGAATCTCAGCCCTGTAGCCCATCTATAGAGTCTTTGGATCTGACGATGCTAGTTTCTAACCACAGATATATCTGAGATCTGTCAGTTTCCCCTGGTTCACTTCTGCCTCATGCAGTTGAAGGATGGATATAAGTGGACAGGTCCTATTTGTAGTCCCTATCTTTGAAACAAACACAAACTAAAGCGTAGTTACCTTTGTCCAGTGTATATTTTAAACAGAAGAGACTCAAGGCAAACTTTGGTTCCCATGTTTTTCTCAGCTAAGCTTCTACCATAAGTAGACAACACACAGCAACTTTTCTCCTTCTCACTATCAGAGTGTCAAAAAGCCATGTCTTAGGCACAATGCAATAGGTGGACAGAGTTTTTCAGCCACAGAACAAGCGGTGATTATCTTCTCAGTCTGAAAGAGCGCGCTGCTCTCTTTCCTCTGGTGTCCTGCTTGCACTCATTCAGTTCACTAGTTCGGCAACTGTTATTAGAATTGTCCCTTTTCACAGTAAATTTAACAATTAGGTTTTTTTTTTTTCCCAATACAAATAACCAAATTCAAAGTGTCTCAAAAAATGAGGATATTTGTTAGTCAGATATTAAGAATGCTGAAAGCAGACCAAGCGGGCTAATGGCATTAACAAGGGCTCAGGGTTTCTCCCATTTTTCTGCTTTGTCATTTTTAGTCTAGTGACTCTGTTCTTGGGATAGCTTCTATCATGGCTGTAGCACATCCATGGAACTTATCTTACATGGTAATGTCTAATAGCCAACAGTATCCACTACAAAGGACCGTCTAGAGGAGGGCCAACAGTCAAAACTACAAAAGATAGCCAAATAGTACATCTAGTTGGAAGCAAAGGTTGTAGGAAATTGCATATTTTCAGAGTTAATTAACAAAAAAAGCAACTCAAAGTGAGCTTCCCTAAAGCTGACTCTGCCCACGTGCCCTAACAATCTGCTTTGCTCTCGGTTACCCATTTTCTCCCATTTGGGACACTCATCTCTGGCTATCAGAACCCATGACATCAGTTATTTGAGTGTATCTATTGCTATATTCTTCAGGTATCCTTCAGCTCTGTCACTGCACGGCTGGGTCTTGAACACCTGGAGGGACTGGCCCATGTTTTTAGTCATTTGTATCTCTGTCATAAACATTCAGACAGGATATATGGACAGGTATGTGGAAGTCTAGGCAGAGTTCTTTATAAAGCAAAAATATAGAGAAAAACACATTCAAACGAGAGTCCCCTGAGGGCAGGCGTGTGTCTGATTGGGAGTTTGGACCATCTCTTATGCACAGGAGAGCACTCCTAGGGTTCAGGCAACTCTGGAATTTCCATTTTTTAAAAATCTATTGTGCTTATCCACATCTTTCTTAGTTATTACTTTGATATGTCGTATTTCACAGTTGCAAAATATTTTTGTTCTTTTTAGGTGGTCAGTGTTTCCCTCAAGGGCCTTAACCATAAAAGAAACTCACAAAAGAAACATATAAAAGACAAAGTCCTAATCTGGCTCACATCTCAGTCTAGCAGGGGCTTCAAAACACTATTCCCTTTTCTAATATGATTGGGCTGTAGGCCATGATCTCCAGGAATGTTGTTCTGGGACTAGGCAGCACTGTTGTTTTGGGTCTGTGATCGAATAAGTGATTATAAATATATTACTCACTGAGGGCTGTGTTTCTTCATTTAATCATAACTGACAAAGCATGCTGTTTTGGGTCTCCCTTGTCCCTCAGGTCTGCTCACGTCTACCTACCTGCCCAGCAGCGTTATGTTTTCCCATAGCCCACCTGAGGGTTACATCTAGTTCTGGGTACTTGTGCTCCACGAGCCGCTGCTTCATGAAGCGGTGAGCTGAGCTGTGGCTCTACACTGTCTTTAGTTAAGAGAGTTTCCTAGACTTCTAGCACTTGACAAAAGTGAACCAATGCAGAAAATGTGAGGTTGAGTATTATGTTAGCTGGACATATTGTCAAATGGGGACATAACTAAAATGACAGTAATATGACCATGTTAGGTCACAATATGGATGTTAATTCAAGTTAAGGTATTTTATTTTGGAACTCTGGGTAGAACACTCCAGTCACTGCCAAACACTGATGTCTCAAGACTTGGTGTAATCGTACTCACATATGTTTCACATTATACAATTTAAAGAGCAAGAAGAGTAACTATTTCCTTCAAATGAGAAACATAACTCAAAAGAATACATTTTCAAACATATGAAGATTGATTTACATATTCCTTGGAGATAAGAGGTGTTTCTTTTTAAATTAATTTTGGTATATTTCAAGCATGAAAGCACAACAACAATAACAACAACAAAACCCCTGTTGTTTCTTGTCTGTAAAATAATACAGCAGTTGCCAGTCTTATTTTCCGTGCCCCTGCCAAGTGCTGCTAGCTGGGTTCCAGGTCTCTGCTGCCAGGTTGGTGCACCAGGAATCCCAGGCAGGATATAGTACAGAACCCTCAGCCCCGGCTGGCCTCTCTTTCATTAAGCTGAGTGTGAAGTCAGCACCATTATGTTGGCAGGCACAGGTGAATTCTTTCAACACCTTGTGTGCCAGGTTCTGAACTGGCATGGGACAGGGGCAGATTCAGGCTTTGGCCAAAAGCTTGTATAATTTGGGGGCCTTCACTAAGAAAAATAATTATAAATCAAGGTTGGATGTGAAAATGAATAGAGAAAAGAAACTGTGACAAATTTGAGTTTGCAAAAGCTGATAAATACTACTTAAATTACAAGGTCCAGAAAAGTGAAATAATATTTTATTAACTTATTATATGACATATTTCCATAATAGTTCCCTATATTTTGTCTATATATTCCTTGGTCATCTTTTCATATAGCAGTTTTATATATAATTTTATAGAAATAAAATATAGGGCCTAGAGGCATAGATCAGTGATTAAAGAGCCTGCCTAACAAAAAATAGGAGAGTCCTCTAACAGGGCCAATGATAAATAAATTTTTTGAATTGAAAGTTTAGAAAAATTTCTTTCAACCTCACCACTGAGGTTTTTAAGACATCAGAAAACTATCAAGTTTCTTTCAAATATGACCAGTCAGATTTGGGGAATTGCAAATCTTAGTAATATGAATTATAGGTGTTCTCATAGTAATGTCTTATGTCTTTATTGGTCATTTCATATCAAATCAACAAGCAATTTTAACATTTTATCAGTCTAGTCATAATGCTTTGAGATACATAAATACCACATACTCGACTTTACTAACTGGTTAATACTAAGGTTCGTTTGTTACAAATACATATATCGTTATAATGCTTCCATTATACCTGATGCTTATTAAAAAGAAAAGTATACAGTACATTTACACATACACACACACCACACACACACATATATATGAGACAGGGACTCACTCTGTAGGCCAAGCTGCCCTTGCACTCGTGGCAATCCTCTTGCTTCAGCCTCCCAAGTGTTGGGATTAGAGGTGCTAGAGAATCGAACTCTGGGCCTTGTGTTTGTAAGGCAAGCGCTTTAACTGCTGTGCCATTCCTCTAGCCCAGTACCTTTATATTTACACAATACACATTGTCAAATTCATTCCATGCAAAGGAGAACTTCTGTTTTGTTTATAATTGATGAGAACTAAACTGTCTGCTGTGGAGTAGCATGAGTTAAAGGTTAAGGAAAAGTCATCAAGTGTGAGAACGGAGGCAGAAGCCCTAAGGCAGAAAACCTTGAGTCCATGGAGGCGAGGCTGGTCCTTCATAAAAATGAGCTCGGTGGTTAAAATTTTTGCCTAGCAAGCACAAGGTCCTCAATTCGATTCCCCAGGACTACATAAGGCAGGTGTGGTGGCACACACCTTAATCCCAGCACTTCAGAGAGACTGAGGCAAGGACGGTTGCCATGAGCTCAAGGCCAGCCTGGGCTACACCGTGAGTTCAGGACCGGCATGAACTACAGAGGGAGACCCTGTTTGGAAAAAAAAAAAAAAACCAAAAAGCAAGCATATACTAAAAACAATGGTATGGTTCTTGTCCTGAGGTAACAGGCAACAGCTGGACCATTCCACAGCTCACCCTGCACACCTGCTGGGTTGCTGGAGCTATATATAAATTATCAGCATAGAGCGCTTGACACTTGTAACCCCGAGTTAAGAGAGGGCTAAAGAGAGGGTTAGGAGTTCACATGAACAGCTTGTTTAGGATCATCACAAGATTGTCACTTGACCAATCTCAAGTATCTGTCATGTGATGTGTTGCCCCAGATGTTCCCACCCTTCTGCAATTCCTAAATAAGTTGGAGCAAAACCTGTGGGACAGTGCCTTGCTCCTGGTGCAATCCCTTCAGCCTCTCTTTGTTCCACAACTCTGGACTCAGAGTAGCCCCTGCGTCTTTGACCAGCTGCACAAAGTGGCACTCTTCTCACAATGACAGTGCACGTGTCTAATGACCAGTGTAGCTTCTGGCTCCACACTTGTGAAACTCTGCCTATTATTTGTGTATTTCCACTATTTGTACACTTCTGTGCCAGTCGTTACAGGACACGTTCATATTACGATGCAGGCCCTGGCCTCTTGGTCTTTTGTCTCAACTCACCCCATGTCATGGATGGGTTAGGGGCATTCCTGGCAGCCATTTTTATTTTGAGACAATGAGTAAAAATATAACTGTGATCAGAAATGACTACAAAGCCCATGAAAAGTCACACTAATCTCAAAGGAAATATATCTCCACCTCAGCTGTCCCTGAGCTGAACTGATTTGCAACTACTCCCACACGATGCTACAATATGAGACACGCCAGTGAGGGCATTTTTGCTTGGGTTATGACTATGCTTACAGTATCTAACTTTTGCTAATTTTACAAATTCGTTTGACTGTGTAAATACACTGACAGGGCTCTCCCAAAGCCCATACTATCTATGGACACCAAAGCTTCAACTTCATTAACTTTACAAATGCTTTCCATCACTGGAGATGCAAGTGTGAAATTGACCTAGTCTCTGCCTTACTTCCCTGGGTGAAGGGAACACATATGTGAATTCATACAAGAAAATAGACTTTCATATTTGGGGTTTGCATTTGCATCAACTCTAATACAGAGCAGTGTCCCACTACTGACCTCTGGCCTCCTGTGCCAAGCTCCACATTGGTATGTCCTGTTCTGCCTGTGCCACACTCTCTGCCCACCTTGCTCTTTTGGCTTTGTCGATTGGATTTTGTCATCGTATTTGTCTGGTTGTTGTTGTATAAGAGGACACGTGTCTTATTTCTGAACAATAAGAGTTATAAGCAGGCTCTACAGGCTGATGCATACGACATTGGAGTCTGGCGATACCAGGAGCAGGAGGCAATATGGGCATATAGTCCAAGAAAGAAATGGGGTTTGCAAATATGCAAGCAGCCAAAGGAGACAGAATTTACACACACCTAATCATTGGTTTCAAAAAAACATTTACAGAATTGGTGCAATAAAAAATAAGGCAATTTTTTGTAATCAATCGCACAACTTCTCTGGGGCATTTTGCTTCCCTGGGTGAAAAAAAATTCTTTAGCTAATGTTCATATTGATTATAGTGAACAATAATGCAAGTGAATAAAACAGAACTAGATCTATATTTAGCATGAGGAAGACAGGAAGTCCTTCCATGAATTCTTAAAGAAGCCCTAAACATGTGCTCCCGGTTGTGACTGCAGATAGTCTTCACAGGCCTCCCACTGCTGCTGAGTTGTGAGTATTGAATCATAGGTTTTTCCCAAGAGCAAAGTTTGAAGTTGGAAATTTTATAAGAAAAATTTTCTTGTTTACCAGCATATCCATTGATCAGATTCATAATTAGAGAAGTGCACTGGCTAACGCCCTGCGAGTCATACCCTTTGATGTCGTCATCGACTGTGCTGGAACCTCAGAGTCTGGAAAATTGTACTATTACTTTTCTGGAAGTGTGTCTTAAAGGCCTGTGTAGTTATTTTAATGATACACTGTTGCAATGTACAACTACCGAGGGACTAGATATCATGAGTTCTTTGTAAGGTTGAAAGGAAAAGAGATAATGTGGTATTGACTTCAATTTTACTAGTCACACTGACTTAGTATTTTAGTAATTATATTGATTTTTTTTAATTAACAGAAATTGGGTTATAGTCAGTCTTCAAATTCACCTTTAGTTAATCCTGCTCTGATGTGTGTTTATTATAAATATAGTATATCTTATAATCTGTTCTGAAACTGCTGATAAAAGTAAGTCACAAGGACTGGGAGTGTAGCTCAGCAGTGAACATGTTTGCCTAGGAAGCACAAGACCTAGAGTTCAATTCCCCCGCACTATATAATTTGGGCCTGGTGGCACACACCCATAATCCCAAAACTCAGAAAGGCTGAGGCAGGAGAATTGCCATGATTTCTGAGGCCAGCCTGGGCTACACAGTGAGGTCAGGACTATTCTAGACTACACAGCGAGACCCTGTCTCAAAAAAGTCACACTTGCATTTTCATAATCTTAGTGTCTTTAATAATGCCCTTACATTTTAAAATCAAAATCACATTGGTATAAGAAAATAAAATTTCCCCAATATATGTATATTTTATCTTTCAGTCTGTTTCAACAATAGGGGTAGGCAGGGAAACTTCCCAAACTGTTTTTCACTCTACTTGCCTAAACACACATGCTTGTGGTACAAGAATCAAAATTATAAGAAAGATAACATGTCTTCTAGATGCTTATCTCTCCTTTCTTGAAGTCACCCAGGACCTATCAGAACCTATCTCAGGCATTTTATATATATATAATTTTTTCCCATTCATTTTCCTTTAGCATCATGGGTACCTTCACATCTTTTTCCAAAATAAATATAGCTGTTCTGTGTTTCTTTTCCTTAGAATCGTAGGATGTGCTGGTTTATGTAATTAAAGAAAAAGTCTATGCAGATATGCAGATGTACTTTTAGTGGAGAGTTGTAAAAACCATGAGTCAAGAAATACAAGAAGAATCTATTATAATTGGTGCCCTTTCTTTATCTATATTGCCTTGGTCATCCATTCAACTGACATAGTTTATTGAGCACCACTTGTGAGACAGAAATGTGGAAGGCCTTTGGAAATACATTAGGTAACAATACATAAAATTCTCTGTGCTTATGGTGTTTGTATTTGTACAGTTTTATATCTCTAGAGACTATGAATCATCTTTTTCATTCGTAAGTTACATTACTGCCTGCAATTTGGTTTTTAAGTGCTCTGTTTCCAGTGATCATGCTTTATGTCATGTCTGCATTACTAGATGAAACATTTTGGTGTCTTGGATGTCACTATATAAGTAGCCAGTCAGTGACAGACTTGCCTAACACCACATTGAAAACAGCTCAAGAGGATGACGCTTAAAGGTCATGATTTTCATGGAGATAAGGACAAAAATCAGAACTGAAGGAGACTATGTTCACCACACATATGTCACTGGTAGTATCAGGAGCAAATCCTGGGCATCAGAATTTCTCAAAGACTCCTGGAGCTTTATTAAAGTGGTTATTTAGGTGCTCTCTTCAAAACTGTACAGAATCATTCTCCTAAAGATACTTCATAATGGGAAAAATCCCAGTGTTTCACTTTCTTTCCAATTGAATATTGCACAGAGAAAGAAAATGAAATGGGAGCATAGACATTTTGAATATAGAATTTATCTGTAGAAAATACAAAATTCTTTTATAAAAGATTGGGTAAGCCCAGTAGTGTGGTTAATCTTGTTTTTAAAATAGGGAGCTGTAGTACAAAATATATAAAAACTGTTTCTCTAAAAAAGAAACAATAACTGTTAATAATTGATGTTGGGGACCTGCCACAGCCTCTAAGAAGCTCTCTTCATTCTCCCAGGCAAAGTGATTACCTCCTCTTCTGATCTTGTCTCCTGTTTTATACCTGCATTTACTTTTGTTGTATTTGCTTCATGGGTCGTCTTACTCCTCTTGTTTAAACACTTGTCTGCCTCCTTAGGAGTCTCTATTTCGAGGACAGAGAATAGCCTTTTTTTTTTTTAAACCTGTTTTCCTGGAACCTAGCACAGTAACTGTCCAGTGCCAACAGGCAGCACTCAATAAAAGGGGGCCAAGTGAACGCATGAAATGACAAACTGCCACTGGAGTACTTCTCAAGAATGAATTAAGCAAAGAACAGGAACGCTCTTACTTTGCCTGGGGAGAATTACTACTCTCCACCTCTTGGGCACAAGTGAGGCCTGGGGCGTGGATGTGGCAGTAGTCGCACTGCTCTTGTTAAAATGGAAAAATCTCAAGTGGAAGGGAAAGGAGATAAACAAGCTTTTAGCTGACGGGGATAAAGTGCCTGGCATATGCAGGCACTTAAATGTAACATCTTATCCCTTCCTTCTGCTTCCCTTCCCGAGTTACTCCACATCTGTCCCACTCAGCATTTTTGAGTGCAGATTTTTGGCGTGTGTAACATATGCCAAACAGACAAGCATGTGAAAAAGAGAACATATGCCAGCTATGTGTTCAGTGAATACCTATGCAGCTTTCAGGGCTGCCCGAAGCGTGGCATTTGGGCATTTGAACTGGAACTGAGAAGGAAAGAAATAAACAGTGGGATTGTATAGCCCTGTCCCACAAGACAGTTTTGAAGAAATAATCAGAAATAGCACTAAGTAAGTTGGCTGGCTCAAGGAGCAGTATTCTCTTCTCAAGCCAATTCTGTACCTTAATTTTTCTAATGTTGTCTCAGTTGTAACTGGGTGTGGAGACCCTGTTCCTTTCTGAAATGATGCTCTTTGGCAAAGGAGGAATGCAAGGTGACTGGCTAATGGCTTGTTTTTGTCTCTCACGTTTTGTTTTCATTTTATTTTGCTCTTTTTTTCCCCCTTCAAGTTGAAAATGGCTCCATTACACTGGAGTCTAACTGCCTATTTTTGTTTCCTATATTGGTTTCCTTCTATCTAGAGTCGGTTACCATAATAAATGTTGTTCTCCAACCTGTGCATGTATTATCCATCAGTTTTGGGGTAGGGGGGAGATGTGTTATCCTGAGAAGACCGCTGTTAAACAAAGCAGCAAGTGTCTCAAAGGAACCTTGGTGGACTGATCAGGCTGCAGTTCTCCTGCTGGGGTGGCCTTCTGTTTGTTACACTGTGTCTCCTACATCTGACTAGACCAGGTATGTTCTTGGGAGTTCTGTGTTTAGAAGAAAAACCATGTCACAGGAAAAATACCTTCTTCTTTGTATTTATGGAAAATGGTGTCCTTTTGGTGAAGAATGCAATAATCCTTCTATCTGATTCTTGAGACTGTATTCTGGCCACAGTCCTCCATAACCTATGAGAGAACTTCTTCTACTAGCTTCTTTTGGTGGTTAGAAGTTTCTCTTAAGGTAGAATGATGCAAATAGTATTTATTTATTTATTAAACAAGGATTATTGAGCCAGTCCTCCTTGGGACTAGTTAATGTGACCGAGAATAGGGAGGTAGGAATATTCTAGCTTGCTCCTGATGGATGGGTGGAAATGGAAGTACAGAAGGGAGAGATGAGCCTGATGCACAAGAAATGTCCAGTGTGGCTCCTTATGAATATTAAGACAATGGTTCTCAAAGAATGGCCTGAGGGCACCTGACATCCCTGAGGTCCTTCCAAAATGTCTGAAAATAATTTACATAAAAATGTGCTATTTTTCTTTTTTCACCCTATTTTTTCCTCATGGACATGTAGTAGAGTTCTCCAGTGGCTACATGATACTAATTTTGCAACAGATTGAAAACAAAATTAGACAAGAGACTCTAGTTATCTTCTATAAAATGCAATATGAAGAGAAAATGAAAAACATCACTCTTCTCTATTTCTCATCTTGACAAAGATTGCTCTTTGAGGTACAGATAAAAATTCTATATCTTTCTCTATTATGTTAGAAATAAATATGTTATTTATGCTAGCATGTAATGGGTTTTAAATGAATTAATAAATCAGTGTTTTAAAATTATCGCAATTTTAACTTCTAACATGGTAAATGCTAATGTATATAAGCTACAAAAAACAATAAAAGCACTCCAGGGTCCTCAATATTTTTTAAAAATGGGAAAGATCTTGATATGACTGGACAAGAAAGATTGACTTGCCAATAGTGTTACTCATCAAAGAAAAAATAAAAAAGAAGGCATGAATCTTAATATTAGAAATAAAAGGAGATGCCATTATGTATATTCTAGGGGCATTAAAAAGATAATAACACCCTTATGTTAATAGATTTTAAATTTTAATAAATTGATACATTGCTAGAATATAAAACTGAGTGAAACACACATAAAAAAGATAGAAAACAGAATAACCCATACCTTTGTGACATTTTCTATAATTGAAAACCTTCTCTGGAATACACAAAACCTCCAGGCTTGATGGTGAGTTGTACCAGTTAAAAAAGAAATAATACCTTACATTAACTGTTTAAGAGAACGGACTAACAGGGAAACTTGTCAACCTCAATGAAACTACATAACCTGACTATAAAACTCACAAGTAGAATATAAGAAAGGAACACAGGATAATCTCATCCTTGACAGTTGCAAAAATTCTCCACAAAATATTGCAAATTTAATCCAGGGATACACAATAGGATGAGGAGCCACAGCCAAGTTGAACTTATTATAGTAATGCAATGCTGGCTTAATACTTGACAACCTGTCAATGTAATTCATGGCATTAATAGAATAAAAGGCATAAATTATATGTTCAGTTCATTGAGTAGGGGCAGGGGCTAGAATCGCTGGTGTAGCTGCTGCCTTCTCACATGTGTAAGCACAGAACACTCATCCTCGAGTGATCTGGGAACTGCTTTGGCAGAACTGCCGGCTCTGTGCTCTGCTCTCCAAATCCCACTTATTACAATGATTCTTGACTCTGTCATGCAATAGGCACTGTGAGGTGCCAAGATGGACAATTTTGGCTGTTTGTTTTACGCTGCTTAGCTATGTAGCCTAGGCTAGCCTTGAACTCTTGCCTTGGCCCCTGAGTTCCTGGCAGGTGTACACAACCACATGCGGCCCTGATGGACAGTGTTTGAGGCATGCTGGAGCTAAGGATGACTAGAGACACTGTCCCCAGCCATAGTAGTTCTGCCCAAATGTTAAGATACCAAAGCCATCCCTGAGAGATTCATGACTCTTCCTGGTGAAGTTTTCCTAGTTAGAGAGAGCACAAACATAGTGGCAGTCTTCCAACAATAGAGAATCCATGTTATTTTAGGGGTTTCCCATGCAGCTGTACAAAAACATGTGGACTTCCATTGAGCCAAAATTATTTAAAAAAAGAAAAACAGGTGGGTTTTCAAGCTCTGCCAGCATCATGTGCTTTAGTTTAGGTTTGTGGTATGTGACTTGGCACAGATTCTAGAATAATTCTGAAGTTTCTGGAAAGGATTAAATTCATGTCATTGGGATAATGTTGCATAGATGCTGGAGAAAAGCAATCCGGCTACATTAATGGCTTAGTGTATTTAGCTGGAAGGGAAACCTGACACCTGCCTAATACATTTACCAAGCCCCTCACAGCCTTATTTTATATCTCACAGCCTTATAACCGGGGACTGGGGACTCTGCTTTGTCGCTAGCTAAGCGTATCCACCCATAGACACTTGGCAAATGCAGGGAAGTAGCCACTTCCCTCATAAACTGTGTCCCATTGCTTCTTTCTCTGGCTCCTGTGCTTCAGCCCAGTGGCTTCAGACTCAAACTTCTCCCACTACAAAACCTTTAGACACACTCCTCACCACTGTTCCTTCTCATCTCCTTATCCTTCAGGTCTTAGCCGAGTGTCATTTCCTCAGAGAAGCCTTCCCATCCTTCTAGACGGGGCTGGATACTCCTGTTAAACACTGCCATTGCCTACTGAACTAATCCTTCATAGCCCTTATTATGATTAAGATTTATGGATTTCAATTTAATATTTACCTACAGACTGCAAAATTCTTGGAGACAAGAACTACATGTGTCTTGTTTACCACTGTATTCTCTACATGTAACAAAAACAACCCCTCACGCTGTCTATAATAAGGCTTGAATGGGTAAGTTGCATTAACCTAGCTCAGGATCTTCCTCGTTAAGGAAGCAGCTTTTTCAGTTTTCAATTATTATTTACCAGATCCCATTCCATCTTACCTAGACCTGAGTCCCAAGAGGATTTGGGCTGGGAGTGGAGTCTGGTAAATTGAACACTGTGGTCAGAATTCCATGCCCCTCTGAGGACATAGCCTCAGTTTCTGGCCAAAATCTTTCTTCCTGTTCTTCTCTCAAGATGGATTCTCTCCTGGGAGATATCTTGATCCTTCCCTAAAGAAGACTTAAGCCCATACCCTCAGTGCATTTTCCTCATCAAGAGAGTCAGTGTTGTACAGAGGTAATTCCTAGAGCTCGTTAGAATACTGAGTTTGTGTTATTTTTCACTCTTCAATCAATTTATGTACTTTGAGTCTGTGCTTTTTTTTTCTAGCCACTTATCCCATTTCTTGATTACCTTGTTTTTGGTGGTCCAAAATCACTTAAGTTTAATAAGTATGAAAGACTAACGTGTGCTTCAAAACTCAGTGGACGTTCTGGACTTCAAAGATCAGCCCAAGGAACCTGCTCAAGGCTACATAGATATAACTATGCCTCTCTGGCACCCCAGAAGGCAGAGAGAATCAGAAGTCATAAGAGCATCACTGTCAGAATCACAGACTGGTGCCTGAATGATTCTGCAAACCTTGTTATTGAAGTTACTTCTCTGTAACACTTTTTAGAGAAAAATACTTTTCAGGTTACTTCTGTATTAAATTGGAATTTAACTGTGTAGAGTCAAAGATTAAATAATTTGCAGGATGACTGCTTAATGAGATTAGATTTCCTTTTGTGGTAATTTGTTTTGGAACTAGATAGAGGAAGTGATTTTAAGTTGAGAATGTACTCATGTTACTGAATTGTGCACTTTTAAATTGTTAAATTTTATGATGTTAATTTACCTCAATAATAAAATAAGATTACTTCTCAGGGAGCACAAAATTTTGCTCACAAGAAAAGGCCAGGAATTATAATGAGTTATCACTGAGTCATGGAATTTTGTAGAGATTTGACCACCTTTAACCCATCCCCCAGCTGTAATTAATCTATTACCTAAAGATTTCACCACACACTCACACACACAGACACACACACACAGACACACACACACACACACACACACACACACACACACAAAACTTTAGCACCAAATTATCAACACAAAGAAATAACCGTAATGGAAAAATATGGAAATAACTCTTGACTAATCTCTGAATATATCCTTTTTAGAGATATTTTCCAGAGACTTCACTAATCAATGCTATTTGGCATTATATTTGGGTTATATTAGGTGGATTTTGCTTTCATTAAGTTTTAATCATACAAAATTAGCAGTGTGTGCATTTTAGATGAATTCCATGACTGCAAATGAATTCATTTATTTCATCAATAAATATATTTGAGTACTTTCTATGTGTTATTCAACGTGCTAGGATAAATGTGGAGAGGTAGAGATGAATAAGGCATGACCCCAATCAATGATTTACAGACTAATAATCACACTGAATACATGGGTGATCATGATCATATTTCAAATATAGAAAATTGCATTGAAGATGAAGGTGAACCTCAAAGGATCAAGACCTATGCGGGTCAGTGAATTTTCTTTTTGATAAATCAGTGAAACTTTCTAAACTTGTACACTGTCTTCACTGTTTTATATCTTTCTTATATTGCCCACATTAACTTAGAGTGAAACAAGGACCTCAGTGGTGGGACAGAAGGCTAGAAAACAAGCCCTCTGGCATAGGCAACTACTACCTTGTTGTCATGGAATGTTTCCATAATCCAGTCATGAGACTGTAGTGAAGCTGGAGTAGCAGGACGTTCACATGAAATGAGAAAGTGTTACCAAGGAAAAAAACCTAAGTGATCACTCTAGCATCACTTGCTCTTAGACCACTTAAATAAAAAACTAATTTTGGAGGGAATGCAGCTGACGATATTATTTCCCGCTAGTTTTGCTGTAGACAATACCTCTGATGTGAAGGTTTAATAACAGCTGCCCAGGTTACTTCCCTGGGGCCTGAAAGCCACACTGATTCTTGACTTCAGCTTAGAAGATAGGTGACAAAATGGGATAAAGGCTTGACCTCTTTATGTTCACACTGTGCCCATTCCTTTCTCCTCAGCTTGTCACAGAGAGGTGGTATTTAACAACATTTCACCCAAGACTGTAATACAGGATTAACTAGGCCTGTTGCCCAAAGAAGTTAGAATTTATTTTCTTTTTCCCTCCTTTTCTGCTCGCACCCTTGTCTCTCTTCAGAAACCATAAAAGCTTAAGCACCTGAAGTTCATCAACCCTAGCAGAAGGCCCAGACTCTTGGGACTGGGATGTTTTGCACAGAATAATGGTGTCAGATACAGGAAATTTCAACAGCCTCTAGAACAAGCTGACTGACCACTCACTAGTCCAAGTCCATCAGAAAAAGGAACATCTTCTGGAACTTAGCAGGCCTTAGTCCACTGCAACAAATTAATAAAAACCTGCTGCTCTCTTTGTTCTAGGGGCAGTTATGACTCTCTCGACTGATTGCTGACTCCTTTTAACTGAAACTCCCATTCAGCTGACTCCCCTTTCTCCTTCCCAGCAAAGCTTTGCCTGGGCAGGAGTATGTGTTCTTGCGGTATTTGACCCAGTCAAAAGATCCTGTCATTCAGTATCAAAACCAGAAGTGTCTTGATTTGTTATCTGTGACCTAAAAAGAGAATTAACCCATTTGGCTATGGCTGAGATGCTTATTTCTGGTCAAGAATACCAACATTAAAAAAACACATGCATCAAACAAATAATGGGATTAGTATAAGTTTTAACCTGGTTTTCCAGGCCACATCAAGATTGTCATCTCTTTTTGGCTAAGTTTCAAAGCAGTATTGAGAGTGAAACTTGGTCGAGACCTTCAGATTTGTAGTATTTTTTTTCTCCCTCCTCTGTCTTCTGCTTGTTTTCCTGTCAGAGAGTAAATGACCCCGTTGAGGGACATTTCTTCTTACCTTTCCTCGCATGCAGATGTTACACCTTTGGAGTCTCTGATTTTAGTTCACCCAGCTTGCTCACAGAAGTGGAGAGAGGGCCCTTTCTCTTACGGAAAAGGTATCCATCCTCCCCTGCAATTTCTCTGCTGCTCTTAGTCACCAACCCCTCTCAGTGACCCAGCGATTCGGGATTCTTACACCATCTCTACTTTTTGCCCAGACACTTGGACTGCAGTCTGCTTCTGGATGTTTGTTCTAATACGGCCCATGCCGCCCCAGCTCAAGGCAGTTTTCAGCATCTCAATACTGCTCTGAACTTTACATCCTTCGGAACTGGGTGAGTATGTTACACATCTCAGAAACAGAGTGAATCAAATATTTGGTGACCAAAAAAAGATGTAACCATTAGAGCTATTCTAAATATTTAAAAAATACTGAATCTGGACGTTTCTCTAAAAATAGGGAAAAGGGGATAAACATAGCAAACATAGTGTTGTAGAAATTGTGAAATTTTGTTGCAGAAAAATTGAGGACCCTTTGCCTGTGGCTGAGGAATATTACCCAATCAGATCTGATTTTGAGGAACTTCTTTTGCTCTCTGTGGCTCTACCTTCTGAAAAAGTCTTCCTCTTTAATTTTCTTCTTTGGCAAATCTGAGGAAGACTTGAGAAATACGCCATCTTTTGGGTTTGAGTGTCTTCTTCAAATATGTAGAATATGGATTGTGTACATAAATACGTTTTCTTCTGTATGCCAGACAAGGCACAAATTGGGCATATTTTACTACCGGCCCCTCTCCCCAACTCCTGCTACAACTGTATTCCAGTTAGATCCCATTTGGTCATGTTGCAATGTATTGTTTATATCTCCTGCAAGAAAATTTGGGTTGAACATTGTGTAGTAATAAATACAGTAGAGAATATTTCTAGATATGTGATATTAGGCAAGTTACATGAATATTTCTAGATATGTGATATTAGGCAAGTTACTTGACATCTCTGTCTGGATTTTCTATCTGTGAAATTCTATTGTAAGATTATGAGGATTAAGGGACCAGCAAACAAAAACTTTATGTACCAGATAAACATTTGCTAAGTGCTTTCACATTGTTTCTTTGTAAATCCACACAAATATTTAATAGGAGGTAGTTTGTATTCCTGTTTTATATGAAAAAAGATGGGACTTAAAACGCTAAAATTTTCTAGATAATTAATGACAGAATCAACGCTTCCAACCTTATGTCCTCTACTTCCCATTTCCAACACAACTACTCAATGTTTGGAGTCAAAATTCTATAGAAAATGTATAATGTAAATATGTATCTTTTTCATAAATCGAAACACCACCAAATGATGGTAATCAGTGGCAAGAATTTTGCCACTTGACATTTTTCCCTATTATTCAGGAAGACGGATCCTGAAATAAGACTAGAGCGCTCTTGAATTGCTCTTGTAACAAGGCTACCTGCAACAATTCAAAGAATACAGAATTTTTAAAGTGATGCTTCTGTTATTCCAACTAACTATAGTTCAAGTAAACGAACTTACTATATGAAGAATCAATATATACTATCCTCAGTAGAAACATGGACAAAACTACTTGTGAATCACTAAATGTTCAAAGCAAAACAATATTTTGAATTCCAATTAATTCCTGTAGAATATGGTTCATAGACAAAACAATGTTTCAAACAAATTGGGAAGAAAAATATCCTTCACTTGAGGTTCATGTTATAACTAAGATTATTTCTTCCTTGTTAAGCAGAACTACACTTTCCAATTGGATACTTAATCTTCTATCTGTGGACTTTATATTTATATAGGAAATGCAATGAGAATTATCTAGTCTCTGGTCTGTCAGTATTTAGGAAGCATTTCCTTGAGGGGGATTCTCAAAAAAGAAGTAGGGTATTTTGTTTCTTAGTTACTAGTTTTCTAAGTAGTGAGTATGTAGACAAAACATATTTTCTCTCATGTTTATGTAGCTTGCATTTTGCTACTGAACATTAATATTTTTGTATTAGTTTGATAGGTCATTACTTGAAATATATTAAAAACTTTTGCTGAAGTCAGGTCTAGGATTCTTTTTTCTCTCTCAAACAATGAGTAGGAATTTCAGAGCTCTTACCTCTGAGACATGGTAGGTAAAAAGAATTTCATGAAATCAGAAAAAAATTAAACATTATGTAGATCTGAATATATGCAGTCAAACATTTTGCTCAGTATTATCAACTTGTACTGTTTTTATTTTACTTATTCATTGCTTGATTATTTTTTCCTCCGATTCATTTTCCCCATTGTAGTTACCAGATGTGCATCTAAATATTGTTCCTTCATTTCCTTCATTATAATAAAAGTATACAGCTATCCAGTGATACCACATGGCCTCAATTCTTTTGCTCTTATAGGGGGCCATGTGAGTTTACTCCAGTGTAATGCTGAGTAGGCTTAACCTGTAAGAACCTAATCATGCTTCTCCAAGCTGATACTACCTCCAAGATGACTCTCAGTGACTCTTGGTTACTGTGTCATCCCCTCCTCTACTAGATCTGACTGACCTACATCACTAACAGATATTGCAGAGATGGAAAGTGATTTCCGAGTAAGAATTATAAAGGATATTAGAGCTTTGATCTTGTTCTGTTAGGTCATTTTTTCCAAGGAATATCAGCTGCCATGCCATGAAGGTATTCACGCAGTCCTGTTGATAAGTCCTTGTGGCACAAAGCTGAGGCCATCTGTCCACAGTCAGTTCTACGTGAGCCACATTGGAAGCAGACTTCAGCTCCAGTCAGATTTCTGTGTAACTATACCAACTCTAGATATCTGACTGCACACTCAAAAAAGACCTTGAGCCAGAACCATTCAGCTAAGTCATTTCCATGCTCCTGACCCATGGAAATGATGAGATAATAAATATTAGTTGCTATATTAAGCTACTAAGCTGTTTGGCAACAGTACATAAGTGACACATTCAGTCACCTGGATGCTCACAGGGGACTTGGAAGCCAACGTTGAAGATTACAGAGCTGCAGTCAGCCCAGGTTCCTTGTGACTGTGCAGACGAGCTTTTCCCAGTAGTTTCTGTACTCACCACCTCAGTCTGGCCAGTGAGACACAAAGAAGGGTGTATCTCAAAAACATAAGGTTGACTTAACTCAAATCAACCACATTAACAGAATAAAGGAGAAAAAACCCTCTAAAATCATTTCACAGAGAAATCTTCTCTCAAAATTAATTACCTTATGTTAAACCAATTCACAATCTAAAACTAAGAGGGAACTGCTTCAATTTCCTAAAAGGTAATTGCAAAAATCTTGAGTTCAAATGTCTTGCTTTCTGCGTTAGTTTTAAACTCCATTTTAAGAATTATATTGAGGGACTGGAGGAATGGCTCAGCGGTTAAAGCACTTGCAAGCGCTAAGTAACCTAGTTGGATTCCCCAGCACCACCACATAAGGTGGGCGTGGTGGCACATGCCTGTAATCCCAGCACTTGGGAGGCTGAGACAGGAGGATTGCTGTGAGTCCAAGGCCAGCCTGGGCTCCGTAGTGAGTTCAGGATCAGCCTGGGCTACAGAGCGAGACCCTGTCTCAAGAAGAAGAAGAAGAAGAAGAAGAAGAAGAATTATATTGAGTATTAATCTCAGTTGGATAGGTACATTTAGGCAAAATTGTGAGGTAAGAGTAGTTTATCTAAGTGCCTTCAAGTCTTTTGAGTCTTTAAAACTCATCTGTCTTGTTTCAGATCCCTAGTCGGAGTTGCCACAAAGGAAAGGCATATAAAAAAACTATTTCAAACTAATAAGCTCACATTTTTTCTCTGTTATCCCTTCTGAGAATATTTGCACTAAAAGAACATGTTTGTAAACAATAATAATGTTATTAAAAAGGGCAAAAAAAAAAGACAAGGAATAGCAAACATTTAATATAGTCATTTCAATCAATTTAGGAAGAGTAGGTATCCAGTTTTTCCTTTAAAAATTTTTTTTATATTATGTGTTAGAAAAATCTTAAAAGTATGTAAACTATAAGAAAGGAATTCTCAAATCTCAAATCAGGGACTAAAAAAGGGAGGGAACCAAAGAAATAGGTCTAGCACTTTAGCCAGTTTTCATTCTGAATGCTTTTAGCCAAATAATATAAATTTGAGCCTTGCTTATCATGGGCTCACAGGGTGCACGGAGCAGGAAACGAAAGCTGGGGTTTCCAAAGGTAATTATGCAGCAGTTGCTCCCACATTTCAAAAAGGCCTAGACATCAAAGTTCTAAACATTCAGTGTAAACATGACCCTGAAAAATAGACCCAACCTTTTTTTGCCCTTGAAGTCTCAAAAGCAGATAAACAGCCTTGACCCTTAGCATAGAGCAGAGAAGAGTTAAAAAAGAAAAGTTGTTAACAAATTTGGAATCATAAGAGTGGACTGCACACAGGCTTGTCGCAGAAATTCACAGAAACTATACACTAGTCAGCTTTTCGTCACCGGAAAAATTCCTGAGAGAATTAGTTTAAAGGGGGAAGTATTTATTTGGCTCATAGTTTCAGAGATATAAACACACGTCAGTTCCATTGCTTATAAACCTGTGGCGGGGCAGAAGCACCATGACACAAGATCGGGGCGGAGTAGAGATGCTTTCTTACGGGAGACAGGAGGCAGAGAAGGAGAGAGCCTGTGGTCAAGGGTCTCCCCTTCTTCCAGTTTTGTTCTACCTAGAACCCCAGCCAGTTAGGGGGCACCACCCCAGACAGGTGGATCTACCCCCTCAACTTTACCTGTCCTCATTGGAAACACCTTCACAGACATACTCGCATGTGCATTTTACTAATTTTGTCGGCAGTTCTCAATCCAAACAAGGTAACAACCAAGATTAACCATCACACTCTATTACCACCACTTTAAACTGAGAGTGTGGAGTATCCCTTACTTGTAGTATTTTCATACAGCCAGTCAAAAACAAATGCAAATTTAATTTAGATGCCTGGTAAAGTGAATTTCTCATGGGAAAAATAAACAATAACAAGTTTAAAGAAAAGGCACCATGAATGATAAACAGTAAAAGCAAGGATGACCAGGAACACATGTGCATGTATTTCAGGCACAAACTATAATGTCAAAATGTTTACTGTATTTTTGAAAATGAAGGATGAACTTCAAAGTTTATGTCAGGAATAAAATATTCACTACATAAACATATTAAAGAAGAAAATATGTATCATCATCTTAGGTACAGAAAAAGTGATAAAACCTATCATTCATAATAAAAATTTCTAGCTAGAAGTAGAAGGAGCTTCCTTAGCCTAGTATAAAAATAAATAACAGTAAAGACAACACCATGTTTAATGGTTAGTTACTGAAATAGTTTTGTCTAATAATAGAATGATATAAGGATTCTCATTCCTATTTTAGAATATGGTACATATTTTTGTTACTGAAGAAAAGCAAAAATAACATAAAAAGAGTAAGAATTAGAAAAGGAAATATTGTCATTGATCTCAGATGATACTGTTGGATGTTTTCATCTGTCTCAGCATACCTGCGATTGAATCCAGGGGTTCACACAAGCTAGGCAATCACCTCTACCGCAGAGCCACAGCCCAGTTCTTGCTGTGGATGTAAAAGAAATTCAAAATGAACTACAGTTAAGTATTTATTTGAATGTGAATTTAACAAAAGCTGTCATATGTCAACACAACTTTTGACTTGTTTTACTTCTATACAGAAGCATCAGTTACAAATAAGAGACACACGCACACAGTATTTGTGTACTGAACCATCTTATTCAATTCCATATATTTTAAAGCCTGATTTTTTTTTTTTTTTTTTTTGAGACAGAGTCTCACGCTGTGTTCCAGGCTGGTCCTGAACTCACTTTGGAGCCCAGGCTCGCCTTGGATTTAAGGCAATTCTCCTGTCTCAGCCTCCCGAGTGCTGGGATTACAGGCGTGTGCCACCACGCCCAGTTTATGTGGTGCTGTGGAATCGAACTAGAGTACTTAGCGCTTGCTAAGCAAGCTCTTTAACCGCTGAGCCATTCCTCCAGCCCGTCAATTACATATATTTTAAAGCACAAAATATCTAAGTATTAATATAACAAAAGATTATGGAAAATTTTGAGGAACAATGGGACTAGAAGACTCATTGGAAAGACATTGATAGTACCTAATTTAATCTCAATAAATTTTTTGAAAAAGTGAGACTTAAATAAAAGTCATGTTCTGAAATTTAAATGAAAGTATAAAGGGCTAAAAGTAGTTAAGTTAATCTTCACAAAGATGAGTGAACCTGGAGGACTTGCCACACCAGATTTTAAGACATTAAAAACTTTGATATGGATGCTGGATAGGCAGACAGATCAATGGTACAGAACAGAAGCCTCCCTCTCCCTCCTTATAAAAACTGTCTGACATATGTAGATCCTAGGTGTATGATAGAAGTAGATTTTCAGATCACAGGAAAAGGATGGATTTTTCAATAAATGATATTGGACAAAGATATTCATGGAAGAAAAATCACATTGGATCTCTATCCCATGCTACAAATAAAATAAAATTCTAGGAAAATTAAAGATAAAAGTCAGAAGCACTACTAGTTTTTAAGAAATAACAGAAATGTCTTTATGGCAGTAGAGCACAGAAAGATCTCTTAAGCAAAACACAAAAAGACAAACAGAAGAAAATATTGAAAATTTAAACTACATTAAAATGAGTAATTTCTATTACCAAAGTCACCATAAAGTATGAAGACAGGACTAGGAGACATTTGTAGGTATAATACCTAGAGTATATAAAGGGGTGCCACTAATCAGTAGGAAAATGACAAACTAGTAAGTAAATGCACAAGAGAGTTAACTGGATATTTCCCAAAAGAAACTCAAATGACTCATAAACATGTGAAAATATGTTCAACCTGTTTAGTTATTGAGGAAATGCATGTGTAATGATAAACCATATCAAACCCATCAGAATGACAAAACCATAAAAATAGGTAATACCATGAGTGAATGAGCATTTGTGTTAATGGGAACTCAGCCATGCTGGGGCAGTGTAAGTTGGCACAAAAAAAATAGTTTTGTTCTACTTCACAAAGATGAGCAGACGCATAATTTACAGTGTAGGGATTCCACTCCCTATATTGGGATGCCCCAGTAATCTCTTATTCATCAGGAAATCTGTAGGAGAATGCTCATAGAAGCAGTGTGTCTTGGTCTGACAAATTTGTGGTATATTTCAGCGTTGAGAAGTATAAAAAAGTATAACAATGAAAGAATATTATCTTTCAGAGAGCAGCGTCCGGTTGTTTTGAAGGCAGTCACATTAAGGAGTTACTGTTACAGCATACCAAAGTTCTGCCACAGTAGAAAGTGCAATGGGGCCAGTGTTATGCTCCAAGGACACTATGACCTCAACATATCACTTTTTTATTTTGGTTTTCCAGTCACAAAGCAAAAAGGGAATGAATTCCTCTTTCCTTCATGTCTTCATACAACCTCCATTCATACAAATGGCACATTTTGTGACTACAGATTAAAGAAATCAATCTTTTTTTCAGAACATTTTGTGCAGAAGTTGTGCCTGGCAAGAAGTAGCTTATTACACTTTAATCAGGACCACCTTCTGTTCCTTAAATTAAGTTATGATTTCTGCCCACTATATTTTTTTGAGATTTAAAAATAGATATAGTGATAAGCAATGAATGAATTTTTACTTGAGTTTTATATGTTATCAGATTATAACAAGTGTAAAAATATCACACAATCAGTCTTTACCTTTAAACAACTCCTGGTATTTTAAAAAAAGCTTTTAGTATCATGAGGTCTACAATGGAATCTCCCTAATAAAATCACTTGAGATGAAGTTGCTTAACTGTGCATATGACCTTTCAAATAGAATTCCAACTCTTAGTGCTGCGAACTATCAAACAGTGTTCATGACTTGGGATCAAGTTTCAGATATAGTATTTGAGAAGCCTATATGAATAACAACACATTAGTTTTCTTAAAATTTTGCTATTTTATTTCCAGATGTATCTTGGTATATTTTTAAAAAAATATATCATTATCAACAGAGCCCTTTACAATCTAAATCTTAGATAATGTCACAAACTAGCCAACAGAATTACTGAGTGTTTCCAGCAGCTGTTCTTCCATTTTCCCTGGCAGCATCAGGTGGCAGGGGACAGGCAGTAACCAAATCCATTTAGCATTGACTCTTAGATAACATTGACGATTGAAATAGTTGGGTCTGGCGCTCTGAGACACGTAGCACCCTACCACAAAGCATCATTGTACAGTTTGCAATTGTGTTGAAATAATAATTTGTTAGAAAAGAGAACAGTTTAGAAAAGGGCATAATGGTTGAATGGATCTGGATTCATACTGTGGCTCTTCGCTTACAACATTAATGCCTCCAGCCCTTGTTTACTCATTTATAATATGAAAATACAGAGAATAGCAATTCCACAGGAATGTTTGTGAATTAAAGTTGTAAGCATCCTGTATAACCTAAGAATAGAAGCTCAAGAAATCTTAGCTCCCTTCCTCCCTTTGCCTAGGTCATATTGGCCTTTCTTATTAAATTTTCAGTTCATTTTCTAATAGAGCATTCTTGGATTCTTTACAGTCTAGTTAATGAGACACAATTAATAGGATCAGGCTCTGTGTTGCTAACACAGGTGGGTATAGAGTTTCCTTGAGGCTCCTTCGTATCTTATCCAGATATTCTACAAGGTCATGGTCTGTGACATTGAGCAGAGCATGTAATGTAATAACCCTGCAACATTTTATGTTATCATTTATTGGTCTTAATTAGCTAACACTGCTCTGGACTTGGAGGTTGACAATATAAAGTTAAAGATAACAGTATTCAAATTCTGGAGGGGAGAGAGTGCGTAGAGGTGTGACTCAGCAGAGAACGTTTGCTTAGCATAAAGCAAGAGGCAGTGAGTTGGAACTCCAATGCAGAAAGAAAAACAAAACACTCACAGCAATTGAAAGCTGCATGAAATAGATTGCAAAAGATTAGATTTTTGGTGCAAACTATGTCATGGGAAAAATAATAATGACATGCAAAGGACAATAAACTTTCTTTGAAATTTTTTCTGAAGTCCTCGCTATGTAGCCCAGGCTGGCCTTGAACTCAGAGCTGTCCTCCTGCTTTAGCCTCCTGAGTACTGGGATTACAGGTGTGCAGCACCACGCCTGGCCTGTATGGTGCTGGGGAATTGGACTCAGGGCCTGGTACTTTCTAGACAAACATTCTAACCACTGTGCTATTCCTTCAGCCCCGAGATCATGAACTTTAATGTGATTATCCCATAATGGCCCTGTGGACCCACTTCATAAAGAAGTAGGAAAGGCAGACCTACTTAAGAAGACTCTAGAGCTCCAGTGTGTGTATGTGACACTTTAAGAGAATAATTAAAATGACAGACTGAAATATGCTCATTGAAATTTAAACTTTACTTCTCTTCCTTTTTACTAATATCTAGTTCTCCTTCTGTTATGTAAACCTTTTATATGTAGACAGGTGTAAAGCTCTCTGGAATAATACTTACCTACGGTTGACAATAGCTATATTCTGAGTGGTTAGAGGGACATAATTTTTTTTAATTGAAGTTACATTTTTTAACTTGCTGAATTTTTAAAAATCATAGTTCTCATTCTTATAAGTAAAAGAACCCAAAACAGTGTGAGGGTATTTTTTCCCCATACTTATCCAAATTCTGGTTAAAAATTACAAATATGTAATGAAATCACATTGTGAAAGCTTTATGTCTTATGAGAAAAAGTAAATATAATTATTCAAGTGAGCCAACAAAGTTTAAGATGCAGTGTTTCAAAGCCAGAAATCATCCAATGTTGGCAAGCAAAGAAAATAAACATTAGGCACAGTAAAACACGAAAGCCTTCTATTCTGTTAAGATCATTTCCTGCTCAATTGAACAATTAAACTTATATCACCAGGTCATGAGAGATGCCAGAGAGAAAACCAGCTCCTTGAATGTGTGAAGTAGGTAAGTGAGCCTGTCATAAAAAAAGTCCTAGGAGCCTGGGACTGGTTCCCTAGCTAGTCCTTGAGGGCGCTACTACAGAAGATGCTGCTACTAAGTGCTTTCTACAGTAGTTTTTGAAGATCAGCTTACAAAGAAATAAAGAGAGGCTGATAATATAAGAGAGGTAAGGCAGCTACTTGCACTCAGTTATTTTAAGATTTATGCTTTGGTTGCTTGAAAATGATTGAAATTATATAGTAAATCAAGATATATGGAAATCAGATGAAGACACTGGTAACTGAAAGCCAGCTGGCCTATTTTTCTTAAAAGTGATAAGTGAAATCCGAGGTGTTGGTAGCAACACGGACAAGCTGGAACATTCATAAACTTCTAGGAGAAGTATAAATTGGTACAATCATTCGGAAAACTTGCTCAGTATCTCTTAGAACTATGCATTCGCATTCCTTATAAACCCAGGAATTCTTCTTCTAGGTAAATACTTAAGAGAAATGCACAATATAGGAAGCACAAGATATGTGTGAGAGTGTTTGTGACACCTGGTTTTCAAAAGCTCCAAAATGTAAACAATCCAAATGCCCACCACAGTAAATAAATTGTAATTATAATCCCACAATGGAAAACTGTAAAGTTAAGTAAACTCAACTGTATGCAATGATGTAAGTCTCACACACGTGATGTTGATCAAAAGAGAACACAAATACAATGAAGTACATTCCACATGAGTTCATTGGTATAAATGACAAAGTGGGCAAAAGTGGCCAGATCCAGTGGTGCAAGCCTAGCGCTGTGGTGTGCTGAGACAAGAAGATCACAAGTTCAAGTCCAGTCTGGTCTGCTTAGTGAGACTTTGTCTCAAGATCAAAACCAAAAATTGGGCTGGGGGAATAGTTAGGTGCAAAGGCACTAGACACAACCCCTGGTCACACACACACACACACACACACACACACACACACACACACACACACACACTACACACCAGACAAAATTAATATGGTCCCAGACGTCAGCATGTGGTTACTCTGAGGATTAGTATCTGAAGAGGGTGTGAGGAAAATCTCTAGGAGTTGCTAATGTTCTGTTTCTTGCTCTGGCGATGGATTACATGGATGAGTTGTGAAAACCTGATGTGGCGCACATGTATATGGTTTATCTGTTATACTTTTTCGAATGTAGTGAGCTCTTATCCTTTATAATGGGTCTAAATTAGCCTTTCTTATTTCTGTGTCTAGAGGTTTGAGTAGAGTCACTATTTGGTGATGAGGCAATACGTGTTTTTTGACTAAGAATAGATGAAAATAAATCTAAAAATTATCATTTCTTTCTAAAAGTGGCATGACAAAATGAAACAGAGATAAAAAGGAAACTGTCTTCTCGTAAGTTATAACTATTCTGGCCTTTCTCATTTCCCATTTCTGGGTTGAGGGGACACCAGGTAGTTTTATATGTGCAGAAGAAGGAGTGGTGGCCCCCTCCTGGATAATCCAGGGTGTGTAGTAGGCAATAAAAAATAAGAACCTGAGTAAGAAATAACAGCAGTGACTAAAAATTTTGTTGTGAGACCATAGGCAAACCAAGTGAAACAAGACAGACAATACAGTCATCTGCCTGAGTCATACTGGAAAAGAGTTTTCACCTGGAGTGTTAATATTTATAAAGACTTAAATATTGGGCAGTAATATAAATTGATAAGGCAAGTTTGGTTAAATAGAATGAGGACAGCTGGAAGAGTGTGGAAAGCTACCTGGTCATCCGTGCAGTGGCCCTCAGAGTGTGTCTCCAGAGTAGCTGCATCAGTAACTATGGAGGAACTCCAACTGTATCAGAGACTGGAGCAGCCCCTGCAATGTGAATTTTAACAAACCTTATATTCATGACAAGTTCTATTCTAGTGCATGCTCATATATGAGAACCACTGATCTAGATGTATCCTAATTGAATTTGTGAAAAAATTTAAATAGGCTTTAAAGAAATCATCTAGCCAGGTTTGCCGTATAATCTGCCAATTTGTAATTCTTGATGAGAACCACATGAAAGAAAAAACCCAAAATTTTAAATATTTATATAATTCTGTATTTCCTTTTCCCAAGATAGTATGGGTATGTGGTAAAATTGGGCCTAAATTTTATCCTGCCCAGGAATATTGGAAATATCCTGGTGGATAGGGCCTTCTAGAATTCTATTTACAAGGCAACTCAAGTAGTTTCTAGGAAAGAAATAATTCCAGGGGAAGAGAGAATCAAGATAGAGCAGTTGTGTGAAGGTCAGCAGGTGACATTCAACATGTATGAGTGTAACATGATGTTTGCTACTCAGATTGTTTCCATCCCAGTCCAAAGGACTAAGTCATCTTTCAACAAGTAGCTTATTGAACATCTACCTAGTGTAACTCTGAGTTGTGTGACTCAGGGTGGTTGTAACATAAGCCTTTGTTGCTGTTTAGATCTGGAATGTCCCCCAGAAGCCACAGGTACCCATGGGTATTGTGAGCTGTTGGGAGGTGGGGGCTGGCTGAAAGGAGTGAATACTTAGGGTTTGACCTGGAGGGGCGTGTACTGGTTCCCCCCTTCCTGACACACTTTCTGCTCTGCCATGCTGTGAAGATCTCTGTCTCTAGAGCACCAGTTCCAGCTCTGGCTCTAGCTGTGGTCCCACCATGTGATTCCACCATTTTTCAGGTGCCCACCTGTGAACAGACTTTCTGAAACTGTGAGCTAAACTAAATCTTTTCTCCCTAAAGTTGTGGATGTTGGGTAATGAGTCACAACGAAGCGAAAAGAAACTAAGACAGCTTTAACAGCAGATAAGGGAAGTATTTGTTATTATATTCTCAGGACACGGCATGTGCACGCAGCTTGTCTGTGGCATAAGTGTCAGTGCCAAGGGCAGCAGCCTTGGCTTCAAGACTGTCAGTGTCCTCGATACCTTTGGATGTGGACTTCAAGCCTTGGAGGCCTCCTTGCACGTATCAGCAACAATGGCACAGTGCCTTTTGCACAGTGATAACATGGCCTCGAGGGGCTGGCAGCAGCTGCTTCTATCAGGCAAGGAGAATTGTCAACCACCTGGCAGCTGAGAGACATGTTTTCAAAGCACACATGGGCTACCTCGGGGCACTCACTTCTGGTCTGCAGCATAGAAAGAACCTTAGGGAGAGGTAGAGATGCTATTTTTGGGCTATACTGGCTGTTACTGTGTGGAGCCTGAGTTACACATAGATTTATTTTTGTTTTATTTATTTTTTTTTTTTGGCCTTGGCAACATTTAAAGAAACTACATGTTGCTTCTTGTAGTAAGGTTAACATATTATGCCTGCAGTTAACATGGTAGTCTCAAAGATTAGATCTTAAACATTTGGTTTCCTTTTTTAAAAATAATAAGTATCATGATCATTATAGGCTTTGAGACATGAAGTTTTTATTTTAAATCACACTGCATATTCCTGATTTGTATGATTTTTATTTTCCTCTCTCTATATATTCTTATAAAATGAAACAACATTGCTGCTGAGCTGTTCTTTGGCACCAGCAAGTGGTTTATTGCAAAAAAAGGCACTTTGGAAAGAGCCACTCCTTTCATGCCAGAATTTTGAGAGATTGATGCCCTTTTTCTTCAGTTCTGCAGTGACTATTGGCTGCAGACTTTCAGTTACTTCCTGAAATCTTTAAATTGAATTCTATTAAAACATATTTGGTGTTCAACTTGAAAATGTTAGGATTTTGGAGACCAGAAGTCTCTATGAGGCTTAAGGAATTCCCCTAAGTAACGAGATATTTCCACCTAGAGACAAGATGTTCCACCACTGCATTTAACTCAGCATTTTCGGATACCTGATGAGCAAGGCATTTGGCATGTCAGAATTCCATCCGGAGAGTAATACCTTACAGACTTCTAGGATGCTGGTGGAGCCACATTTTTTCTTGATTACTATTTATTCGAAACCATTCTCGTTTAAGCTTAAGCAAACTAAAGAGTAACTTTATTTTGACACCGCAGTTCTAGTTAATCTAAAACATCCACAATAGATTGTTAGGGGGATGTTTACCCAGATTAATAGATCGAGGTCTACCTAGCCATGTTTCTATGCATGAGCCAGTTTCTTTTTGGGGCCCAGTTTCATAATGGATGACTTGGAGGTGGAACAGATTGGCCTTGAGTTCTGCATCTCTTGATTCCAGATTAGGACAATTCTCTCTGGAGAATCCTAGTGATGGATTAGATATTTGAAAGAGAAAAAAATTTCATAAAATACTGATACTTTTAAATCATTTTTTTGTGAGGAGCTGAACTAGTTTTTTGTTTTTTTTTTTGGGTACAGGTGATTGGTGGTGTCACCCATTGAACGATTGTTTCTATATTAACTTAGACATTAACTTCCTAGAATACAACTTAATAACAGGAGTATAAAGCATTTATTCACTTCTTTTTTTGTAGTATTTCTTTGATCCATGCCCCTTGTTCTGATCCTCTCTCTCTTCTGGGCCATTGTAATATTCACCTAACTAAATTTCACCTCTCTGATCTCTTCCCCAACTATTTTTACACATGATTTTATATTTGGGTTGGTCGGAATAATCTTCCTTGAATATAGTTTATTTTCCACATTATTTTTCTGCTCAAACACCTTGATAGTTCTCATTGACGATGTGACATGTAAACTGTTCATGGCTGCCAGGCCCTGTACTGTCTGTCCAATCAGCCTTTCCGTCCTGTGGCCCATTTGCCTTTTCACAGACTTCCCAGGTATCTGATCTTCCTTCACACGCTAAGAAGTGTTCTGGTTTTGTGCCACCAATCCACCATCCGTGTCGCTGCCTGCTCTGATTCTACCCAGCCTTAAATTTTAATGCAGGGTCTACTGTCACTTGCCACTTCCCAATTGAACCCAACTTTTGTTGGTGTTGTTCTTATTGTTGGTGGGGTTTGGGTTTTTTTGTTGTTGCTGCTGTTTTTCCTCCCAACTGTAGACAACTTATCCTCTCCCGAATTCCCGTGGCAACTTGTCCGCATGGTTGGTGATGGCAGTTACCACTTTCTGCTCTATAATTGAGATGTTTATGTTCTGCCTCAGCTTCCTCACTAGGTGCTTTTTCATGAGATAAGAAGCAATATGTTTCTAGATTTATATCCCTCGAGATTCTGGCACTTGCTTGCTCCACCCCAAATATTTCTCTAATAAACAAATGGTATCGTATTATTGTGGAAATTTGAATTTACTCAGATTCTTTCAAACAAATTAGAATCATTCGCAGGGAATTTTAAAAAATAATAAAATCCTCTATTTCTATCTATCATCTATCTATCTGTCTGTCTATCTATCTATCTATCTATCTATCTATCTATCTATCTATCTCTTCACTGCCTGTGCCTGTTATTATGGAGGAAAATTAGGAAAGGGAGGTATAATAGGTACAAATAACTTAAACTGAAGTGTTACTAGCCACATCAAATGCTGTGCTGTAATCAGCTCTCAACTGTGGTTTAGGTTAGTGTGTGTTTGCATACCAGGTCCAAATGTTTGTTAAATCTGATGCAATTCTGTGAGAAAGATCAATAGTAATTCTGTAGATGGAATAGAGAGGGTTTAATGCAGAGAGGAGAACAATTCACCTGAGGCATTTTTATTTCACATGGGTTATTTAGAAAAGTCATGTTTTTTAAAAATATATATTTTGTTTGTTTATTTATTTTGGGGAAAGAGCAGACATTCAATGAAAGATGTGTATCTGAAGGAGATGGTCAGAGGTGACTGGCCATAAGATGAGGTCTATTTTACATATCATAATGTATTAGTAAAATGTTGTTATAGGTACTTAAAATCACTTTATTCTTTTTTATCCTTTTGTAATGTTTTTCCAATCCTTCTATAATTTTTGTATTATAAATATGCTCATACCACATACTTGAATATATTTGTTTGATTGTAAAGATAATTTCCAAATATCTGACAACTTAAAAATAAAGGAAATAAACTAATGATTAGAAACAGTTATTAATTAGTGAATGGATAAATAAAATATGGTAAATCCATGCAAGTGAATATTATTTAGTCATAGAAATAAATACTGTAGTGATACGCTGTAAACAATGATAAGCTTTGAAAACTCTGTTAAATAAAAGAAGTCAGACACAAAGGGCCACATATATATGATTCCATTCATATGAAATTTTCAGAATGGGTAAGTCCACAGAAAACCAAAGTGCATTCTTGGTTTCCGGAGACAGATAACAGAAGTGAATGAAATGTCTGCTAATGGGTAAGGAGTTCCCTCAGAGGGAATGAAAATGTTCAGTGTTAGAAAATGGTAATTGTTGCTCAGCTGTGTGACTATATTAAAAGGCACGAATTGCATGTTTTACAGATGTGAATATCATGGTATGAAAATTATATCTCATTTTTTTTAAATGCCAGCTGAAGAATTTATAGAAGGTTTTCCGGGGTTTTCCAGCTAGTGCCTAGGAGTAGAGAGAGGTAGGCAGGGAGGAACGGTCCTCATGCTTAGTCTTACAGCGCCTGTGTTCTGTGCTCACTGAGCAGAGGCCAAGTGCTTCTTCCCTCTTTGCATGAGTGTGAAGGCCCACAGCCGCGGTACTCCAGTGAAAAAACCTTGATGTTGTATATTGGCTTGTAATTTTTACAGCACTTTTGCCTCTGTTAACTCACTCAATTCTATTTTATTTCCAAAAAGATTTGTATTTTATACCAACTTGTCCTAGTTCATCCACAGTGAAAACAGAAAAAATTTCACTTTTTATAAATGCAGTAGCCAAGTACAGTGGTTAGTGTTCTGGTGATTCATTCATTTTTCTCCTTTCCACTAAGACCTATGAGTGTCTTCTTTGAAACTGTAATTCACTTCTTTTTTCCCCCTAAGTTTGTCTAAGTAACTCCAAAAATATTTAGCCATAGCTCATTCGATTGTCATAGTTGCTTCTGACCTACACATTTGTACAGCAGAATCATTTGTTAAATAAAGTATTTGTAAGATATTCCTGTTTTTTATTGCACTTAATATTAACTAGCTAAAATTTTATTGTTTGTTAACTGTAGCTTCTTAAAGATTATTTTTTCATATTCTCCCAGAATTCTTTCATTTGTTTTGTAAGGATACAGGTTCTTTAGGAGTTCTTTGAATCTCTGGCGTAATTGTAAGGTCCTTAAACTTCACGTTCTATTGATGGTCTTCTTCATTGTACCTTCTGGAAGGGAATCTACAAATCACCCTTCTGTGGCATGATTTGCTGCATCAGTTTGGATACGTGGAGTTTGAAGCTGGGCCTCGGTTGTTGCATTTTCTCCCCTTTCGGGGCGCACGCCTGTTATCCACTGCCCATCTTCAGTACTTTGAGTCCTCCTATGCCTCATTTTACTTTGCTGGTATCCAGCTGATCTCACTTGTTCTTTAAATGCTTATGTTCCTTCTGTGCAACAAGGCCATGGAAGCTATCACCACATGCTGCTCCTTCCACATGCCTTCTCCACATGCCTCTTGGACTGGGCCTGTATCTTCCTGTGAGAGAGTCTACATCCCACGACACCATAAAGACCAATGAAGCCTTCACTGTATTCTCACTCCCCTCACCCACTCCTGGAGAACGAAGATTGTGCCTGTGTGTGTCACCCTTAGTTTCAGCAGCTCACCTGGCTTGTTTCTGCTACTCATGGGGTATAGTCATCATCTTGCTGCTTCTTCTTCTTCTTTTTCATTAGTGCATATTAATTGTTTAAATGTTGGGCTTCACTGTGGCATATCCATACGTGAACATAACATACTTTGATGGTGTCCATGTCCCCACTGCCCTCTCTGCTTTCTTCCTGATCCCATTTCATGCCTTTAAAATTTCTTGAGACTCCACATGTGAGAGAAAATATGTGAAACTTGTCTTTCTGAGGCTGGCTTATTTTGCTTGACATGATGATTTCCAGTTCCGTATATTTTCTCACAAGCGACATAATTTTATTGTTTTGGGCTGAATAATACTCCTGTGTGTCTGTGTGTGTGTGTGTGTGTGTGTGTGTGTGTGTGTGTGTGTGTGTACATATATAGCAGTTGTCTTTACTCATGCTCATGTTGACAAGCCTCTCTGGACTGATTCTATACCTTGTCTCTCTTAGAAATTGTGCTGTGATAACCATGAATATGAAGGTATCTGTACAGTATGCTGAATTTTAGTTCCTTTAGCTAATACTGAAGAGTGGTATGGATCATATGATAGTTCCAGCTTCAGTTTCTGAGGAATCTGCAGACTGATTTGCATAGTGGGTATACGAATTGGCAGTCCCCACCGGCAGTGTATGTGTTCCTTTTCCCTTGCATTCCTGCCAGTATTTATTATTTCTGGAAGTTATTTTAGTGGTACTGAGGATTGAGCCCAGGGCATTCATACTGAATTATATCCTTAGCCTATTTTTAGTTTTTATTTAGAGAGAAGTTTTTGCTAAGTCACTAAACTGTCCATGCTGGGCTGAAATTTGTGATCTTCCTGCCTCTGTGTCCCAGATATTATTGAGTGCTTGATGAAAGCCATTATGGCTGGAGTTAAATAGAATTTTGGTGTAGTTTTGATTCACATTTTCCTAAGGGTGAAAAGTATTGAACAATTTTTTAAGTAATTGTTGGTCATTTAAAATCATTATTTTGAAATAGATGTGTTTAGTTATTCAGTTCATTTGTACATTTATTGATTGAATTACTTGGTCTGAGAGTTACTTTTTTATGTTCTCTGTATATCCTGGGTATTAGCCATCTGTGGGGAGAGTAGCTGGCAAAGGTTTGCTCCTGTTCTGTGGCTGTTCTTCTCGTCTGTGCAGAAGTTCTTTCACTGGATGAGATCCCACTTGTTGATACTTGCTGTTTTTTCCTGATCTTTTGAGTACTATTCAGGGAGTTATTGCCTGTGTGTATATGTTATGTGTTTCTCCTTGCAGTTTCAATGTTTTGGGTCTTCAAATTAAGTCTTTAAATATGTAGAATTGATTTTTGTAGAGGGAGAGAGATAAGGATCTACTTTCAGTCTTCTACATGTGGGTATCCAGTTTTTCTAGCACCATTTGTAAAGTGGTTGTCTTTCCCCCAGCATATATCTTTGTTGAAAGCCAGATGGCTGTAGCTGCATGGATTTTTTTTTTTCTGGCTCCTATGTTACATTCCACTTACCTCTGCATCTGTGATTGTGCCAATACCATGCTGCTTTTGTTACTGTGGATCTGCAGTATATTTTGAAATCTAGTATTGTGATGCCTCTAATAACAAAACACTCAGAAAAAATCAGGAACACAATTCTATGCACAATAGCCTTAACAAGTACTTAGGAAAAAACTTTACCAAGGTGCAAGACACCTACAAGGAAAATTCTTAAAGCACTGAGAAGATACTAGATAAAAGACAGACCTCCCCTGTAATAGCTTGGCAGAATCAATATTGTAAAAGTAGACACATTATTGAAAGTTAGCTGCAAATTCAATGCACTGTCCATCAAAATACCAATGAGATTATTCACAAAGCTAGAAAAAGTCCTAATGTATATATGGAAGCACAAAAGACCTCTACTAGCCAAAACAATGCTAAGTGAAAGGATGGTGCTAAACTGAGGTATGTTTGTAGACTTAAGATCATCATTGCAAAAACACAAGACTTTTCTTGATCCAAATAAAACAGTTGTACTTCTTGTCATATTTTGGGATCTTATCTCTTGTTTGTCTAGACACTTTTCTGTGTTTTTGAGGCAGGTCTCGCTCTGTAGCTCAGGCTGGTTCTGAAATCACTCTGTAGCACAGGCTGGCTTCAAATTCATGGCAATCCTCCTGCCTCGGCCTCCCAAGCGCTAATATTATAGGCAAATGCCAACAAACCCAGGGTAGGTGCTTTACTTTTATTTGCCCTGGACATTTTACAACCTAAATAAATTCATTAGAATGCAATCTCTTGTGAAGACAAAAACAATTCATATTCATTTTTGCTATCTCCCAAGCCTCCTGCTTCACCACAATATCCAACATTCAACACAAGTACTTTACATAATAATCTTCTGGATACATATTTGTAAATAAGATTTATAAATTTTTTTTTATCTCTTAAGTTCATCAGTTTGCTAAACAGAACAATTATACTTTCTGTTATGCCCAAGATTTCTTGCCATTTCTTACACTAAAATTTTTGTGTCTCATTTACTCTGTCTTACCAGCCTCTCTAATCATATTTCTGCAAAACTGCAATACTGGAGGCACAGAGTTGCTTCTTGGGCTGATGAGACTAGTCTCCAAACTAGAAATAATATTTTTGTTTGTGACATGGTGAATATACTCAGTGCCACTGAATTGTTTATTTTTCAAGTTGTCAATGGTTAATTTATGTTACGTGATGTCTCCTAGAGACTTTCTGATGAAGACTGTACTTCTAGAAGACTTCCTTCATTGTATACTTGTCCCTGAAACAGACCTGTCCATTCATAATCCCTTCTATTTTAAGAGGAGAACTAGTAAATCAAAATTCCAGAAAAAATAAGAAGAAATTTCCTTCCCTGTGGGTTTTTAGAATTAGACAGCTTCAGCTTAGATTCAGCTTCTCTCGCATACCAGCTCTGTGATCTGGGTCAGCCACTTAGCAAGTTAGCTTCATGTTGAAAATAAATATGTTATTTATTTCTTCATTACCCAGTGAAGGCTGAATGAGGTAACCAACACACTCGAGAGCGTACATGTGTATAAGTGACTGTGCACACACTTATTCTTTCACTAATTCCCTTGAAAACTATTCTACCTTCTTCATTAAAGACACTGAACTGCTACTTTTATCCCCTGCCTAGGGAAAACGGCTCTTGCTGTCATATCCACTACGCACAAATAAATGTCAGTCAAAGAGAGAACAGGTGGGAAAGTAAGCATGAAGCATATGTGAGGAAATTCAGCATTGTAGGAACATAATGCAGGAGGAGTGGGTGCGAGACACGGGAGGAAAAAGCAATCTTAATATGACAAAATTTACAATTTTTTCTTTGGGGTCTTTATTTTTCAACAATAAATCTCTTCTTCCTTGCACAAAATAGAACAAGAAATGTAACTGTTGTGCAAACTGATTAAAATTGCTCTGCCCCTTTAATCTATGGGAAAGATTTGAAATGTAGATGAAAGTTAGTCTACGTGCTTGATAAGAACATAGCCACGTGTTCGGTGAGAAAACAGAAAAATTAAGTTGTGCAATATCTCTGGCTTGTTTTTAGCATGTAGGCAAAAATCACTTGATAAGCTATCAGGAGGAAGCAGAGTTCAGGAAAAGACCTCTGGATTGGAGATCAGGAGGTACAATCTTGGCCCTGCCACTGGACGATTGTTGACGGGCCACGTCTCCCAGCTAGCCCTGTTTATTCACCTGAAAAATACAAGCACTAAATCTGCCCTTCCCCATGACACTCATTTCTTTAAAACTCAAGAACTCTATTTTATGGACCCATCCCATGCCCCAGGAACTTAAAAAAGTATTTTGTCATTCTGTGTGGTATATTGGAAAATGGGTTGTAGGTAAATTTAGGTCAGTAAGTTAATGAAAAATGTATGCAGAAAATTTTAATAAAAAGATTCACATATAACCAGGCTTTTATAAAGTACTTCCTTTTGTGATAAAACCAGATTAGAAAATGCCAAATCATATTATCTCTAAGTCAATGTGTTATTTAGCACTCTTTTTTCAAAGAAAAGAAATTTCATCACATAGAATGTGGTGTTATAAATAACTGTTTGATTAACCTGATTCATTGATTTTTTTTTTCACTTGGACCCCTATATAAAACATGGGTTAAGATGGGGAAATACCTAACCTTAAAGCTGGTTCTCAGTAGAGATTGGATGAATAGTTAGATGAAGAAAGAGTTTACTTGAACTTCTAAGGTATTTGAATTTTGTGTTAATGAGACCACAGATTGACAGGTTCCCGATGCCTGCTGAAGGTGTCCTTTTGGACTGCAGAGAGAAGCTGCTCATTAGTGCACATGACCAGAGGGCCGAGTGCAAGATTCCAGAACTGAAGAGAGAAGGTCCACGTTCAAGTCTCGATCCCCTCCTTACTAGTGGAATAACGGGCATTTGAATTACCTGTGCCCCTTGTGTCGACCTTCAGCTTTAGTTTCCTCACCTGTAAAGTGAGAGGAGCTATATGCCTTCTACACAACGATTGTTGTAAGACTTTTATATAATTATTACTTTGAATAATTATTTATGAATATTAATTGTGATTATGTAGCATTTGACAGGGCCCCAGACCAGGAAGATGAGTGCGATATTAGGTGAGGTGCCAGGCTCAACTCTAAATGTGAAGTGAGCCCTAGAGTGAGTGCCTGCTTATGTTCTAGACCCCAGCCTCATTTCTTCTCACCATAGTCTGGGCCCTGGTGGCCCATGTTAGGTTTTATGACTAGGAGGAGCCCTTTAGTTCCAGATGTGGGTCTAGTTCCTGAAAGACATTTTTTATTTTGTTGTTGTCCAAATACATTCAAGGTAGGGCAAGAGCAAGTTTTTGTGCTAATTTCCAAAACCTCTAAGGTTCCCGAGAGGATAAAGTACTCTTCCTCCAATTTCTTTCACTCACCCTATTTCATTTAGATGCTAGTTAAATCTCTCTGCAGAGTTAGATGTTTCAAGATACATTCATTTTATCTTCAGATATTCTCCTGGAGATAGTTTTTCATTATAATGTATTGCAAAATAATATCTTGTCTACATGATTATTTCCTGGAATTTGCAGTACCAAGAAGGAGGTTCTTTTAAATTGAACTTCTTTAAATTGCTTGTTTTCAAGGTAGGAACAATTTACTTGCCAAGTGAAAAGATGTCACAAGGTTGTTTTAAAAACTCCAGAGGAAAACCGGTATGAAAATTATTCCTCCAGGCTGTGGGCCAGAGTTCCAGGAACAAAAATGAGCTGCCCCCAGGCCCACGTTCCCTTTTCGCAAGATGCCAGTCACTGCAACAAGAAGTTTTGAAAGAGTCATAGGAAGCCGTGGTCATCAGGACTCACATGTCAGAAGCATCACCACAGCAAAGCTGTTAGCAGACTAATACCTTGCTCAACTGCATGACCTTCAAAATTAATGATTTTTAAAGTCAACTAAAAGCAAATGAAGCCAGACAGTTTATTCAGGTTTTCCCTTAGTTTCAGCCTCCTCTGCCCAAACAGATTTTTTTCAAAAAGCTTTTTATATGGCCACTGTCTGGCTGAGATGAGGTCTTTAAGGGTAACTCTTAAACAAGGAAGACTAGTGTTACTGCCTACAGTTTTAGGGCTTTCTCAAATTGCTCACTGGCAGAGTTTTAAAATTCATTGCCTTTTGGATTTCCTCCTGCTACTCTTAAAATTTTGAGCAACTCTTAAAAGTTTTCCCCATAATTGCCTGGTTTTTTAATCTTTGCAGATTCACAGATTTTATGTCCTTAGTGTTGATATGTATCACTTTTATCCCAAAACATTTGTATTTTCACTCTATTTATTATTTTGAAACTAAATCTATCATAGAAGAATTATAATTTTTAAAAAATTTTAAAAAATATATGAAAACATAGCTAGGCTCAGTGCCTAGTGAAATCTGTAAAGGCAACACAATTAACAAGTGGAAACATTACTCCGAAAATGTGATCTATAGTGAAAGTACCAATGACACTTTTCAAAGAACACGATTTTTATCCTAGTTAACAAGATGAACAAGAAAGATTTAGTATTACTTTCTTAAGTCTGTTAGTTTAACTGAAAATTATAACATACATCAAGTATAGTGGTTTTCTTTTTTCTATTTGTGATACTGGTGATTGATTCCAGGGCCTTCACACTAAGCTACATTCCCTGTCTCCCCTCTGTCCCCTTCTTTTTTGAAGCAGGGTCTCACCAGGGCTGGAAGAATGGATCATTGGTTAAAGTGCTTGCTGAGCAAGTGCTAAGTCAAATGCTAAGCACTTGAGTTCGATTCCCCAGCACCACATAAGCTGTGTGTGGTGGTGCACACCTGTAATCCCAGCCCTCGGGAGGCTGAGGCTGCAGGATTGTTGTGAATCCAAGGCCAGCCTGGGTTCCATAGTGAGTTCGGGACCAGTGTGGGCTGCACAGTGAGTCCCTGTCTCAAAAAAATAAATAAATAAAAATAAAAAAACTTTAAAAAAGTAACAGGGTCTCACCAAGTTGCCCAGTTTGGACTTAAATTCGCAGCACTTCTGCCTCTACCTTGCAGAGTGCTCGGATTCTAAGCCTGCACCACCATGCCTGGCTAAATTTAGCAGTTTTGGGCTGGGTTTTTTTTTTTTTCCTATTGTGAAAAATAGATGCTTTATGGGCAAGAATTGTGAGAGAACAGAGAATGACAATACCAACCAAAGCGCATCATTCAGGTATTTTCCTTCTGTTAGACACCATGCTTTTATTTTTTAGTTTAAGATGTATCTCCTATAGGAAGTTCTCACATTGGGCAGGACATAACAAGTTGTGTGCTAGATGTGTAGGTTGTTAGCTCAAGAGAAAGGAATTTCAAATTGAAATGCAGGTGGTATGTGTGCTGAAATAACACACAGATTTACCAGAATTTTTTTTTTTTTTTTTTTTTTTTTTGGTATGTGCTTGTGATAAGTAATGACTGTGTTCATTGTGGACAGTTGGTCCGTATGCATGTCGCACTGCAATCATTTCTGCTCCCTTCCCCCTTCTCTGGTCTCTCCTCTCTGTGTCTCCCACAAAACATGCCTCTCCGTTTCCTTTCATTTTGCTCTTTTCATTATATTTTGAGTTTCTTATGGAAGAAAAACCATGCTTACCAGAGGTTTCCCAATGGTTCTGTCCTGGAAGGTTGGATTATGACAGATTTAGTTTGTCCTCTTTTTTAATGTTTGGAACTTCTGCAGGTTCTCTTTGAGAGAATAGTTACTTTTATAATCAAGCGAAGAGTAATAATAAAATGTGTTTTTTTTTTTTTTTTTGGATTTGTGCTACATGCTGCCCGTTTTTCTGGAGATTTGCTGAGATCTCAGTAATGAGTAAAAGCGAGCCCTGAGTGGGGTCAAAAATGTGGCTTACTAACAGTTCCAGATGGGGGTTGGGTATGGTAAAGTTGGGTACCACCCAGATTGGTTTTTACATATTCTCAATCATCCATAATTTAGCAGCTACTTATAGAAGCCCAGTCTTGTGCAAGGCATTGTGTGAAAGGCTAGGCAGCCAATAATAAACTCCAATATGGAACTTCTAGGAGAATCTTTTAATTACCATATGATAAGAGTTACAAAGAAATGACAAGATCCTAAGAGAGTTTATAGTGAAAAAGCCTGACCAAGCTAAGGGGTAGGAAGAAGAAGGAAGGCGGCTGCAAGAAAATTATGTACTGAAGGGCAAGGAAGATTTTGACAAATGTGAGAGGGTAACACCCTGAACACAGGACATGGCATGTAGGAAGTCCCAGAAAAAGGAAAAAGCACATCAAGGTCAAGAAACGGAAAGGATCGGGAGGTGTGGGAGTTAGTGGCTGTGAGGTCTTGTTTAGTTTTATTTTCTATTTGCATTATTAAAGGAGTATGGGACTGCTCACTGGAATGTGGACTAAAAGGGGCACAGTGAGTTCTGAGAGAGACTGTCACAGTCTAGGTGGAGAGAATGGATTCCAGGTTGATCTGTGTGACAGAAGTTTCACCAGGCTTGGCATGTAATAGACAAGTTCCAGAAATACATAAGAGGTAGGCTTGACAAGAACTGCAGCCTGGTTGGTTAGGGGAGATAGGAAGTTGCAACTTTATCACAGAGCTCACACCAGCCCCTGGATTTGATCCCTAAAAACACCAAAAGAAGAAAAGACTCCCTGTTGCTTACAAACTGCTAGAACAGCTTCCCTCATCACAGCCCATTGAAGTGAGCAGATCAGTCATATTCATTGTCATTTTATAGACTTGGAAATGAATAAACCAAGCAATATAGTGACAGCTTCCTTTATGCACTCTTGTAAATTTTTCTGATCCTCCAAGTCAATTCTGCTTTGTACAGAAAGCCTACAAAGCACTGCTGTTTGCTTCAGGGTGTTTTCTTTGAATGTTTCTACTAGCAGTTGACATGTCAGATGAAATATTGCACTGCTGTTGACATTTCAGACTACAAGTTAATAATGATCAGGTATACTGAGAATTGCTAGCTGTTTTTAACCAAGGAAAATTCACTTTAAAAATGTATAAAATAATTTAGATGTTCTATTCTTGGCTTTCATTTCAGTAGATAGTGTTAATATTTAGTTTCTTTGTCTTATCATTTTATTTAACCTTCATATTGTTTTTGTTCAAATGCTGTGTTGGTGACTCATCCCCAGTAGGAATGCTTACAGAACAGTGTAGCATGTAGGCCTCGGGAATGTTATTACCGCTTAAGAGCTCAGCTTTTATTTTTTCAGAAATAACCTCAATTTGGGGTCAATGGAAAGAGACACATTGAAATTGTAATGTTTTCTACATAGCCATGAAACAATGAGATGAGTAAATGGAAATTTGGAAAAACACCAGCTAATCCATGCTATCTCTTTCATCTTGGTTAAAATACTACATACTACCAAGTGAGCTAGGAATCTGTGTTGAGAATGGGTTAAAAACAAAAAATAGCCAACAGCATATTTCAGTTTTATTTGGCATTTTAAGATCTAGAGTTTTGTGTTTGCTACTTTTTATTTTTTATTTTCTTTTGTTTCTCAGTCATAGTAATGCAAAAAAAAATGATTATTCTTTCATCTCAGTAGCAACCACTATTAATGATTTGAGTATCTAGATATTTTCTGTGCCTGTAAGGAAAAATAGATAATTTTACGCAAATCTTAGTACAATATAGACAACATTCCACCTGTTCTTTTTAAGTGTAGAATCTAGCTTGGAGATTATTTCATAATTAGGACACATAAATGTATCTTGGTCGCTGCTGTTGTTGATGCTGAGGAATGAGCCCAGGGCCACGCATTGAGCTACAACCTCTGCCCATTCTTAGTTTTGATTCTAAGGTGTGATCTCATTAAGTCATTTAATTGCTCAGGCTGAGCTTGAACTTGCAGTCATTCTGCCTCAGCCTACCATAGTGCTGAGACTACAGGCCTATACCACTGGGTGGCATAAATTTGTTTTTAAAGGGTAATTTCTAATTAAAATACATTAAGTTTTAGGCAGTATCAATTAATTATTCAGCATTTGATCCTCTTATGACCTACTTCATGACAAAAATCTTACAAATACTCTATTGTGCATATGCTCAAAATCTGCTTATTCGTTATTTTTGGAACAAATTTTCCCCCCTTTCTCTCTCTCTTTCTACATATACGTTAGTTAAACTTATTAATTGTATGGTACAAATATTCTATATTTGACTAACTTTTGCCCACTGAGTCTGTCAGTTTCTCATAAAGTTATATTAAAATTTTGAGGTGGGGGCAAGATGGTAGGGGTGAAAGGTCATTTCATCCATGGCTGTACATGACCCAGCTGGAAGACAGAGACTTGGTAAAGGAACTTCCTCTTCACACTAACCTAGAAAGGCAGAGGCTCTACTGGTCCTGAGTGGAGACCACGGGACCTGAAGAAAAGCTGCAAGGATCACCAGCATGTCAGCGCAGGCTCCTGGAAGTGGAGGGAGAGACTGGGAGCCCACGAGTAGGCCTGGAGCCTTGGAGTGCAGTTGTGCTGAGCCAGCTCATGTACTGCAGAGGCGGTGAATGCCTGGGAAGCCTGCAACATCCTTGTTGGCCTAAAGGGTGTCCGTGAATTTTGAGAGCTCTGTACTCCAATAGTACTCCTTGGCTGAGGAGGGCTAGGACACTGAGTCATCCCAGATGCTGTGTGAAAGTGGGGAAAGGCCTCATCTGTATGATCTTGAAATGTGGGGACTGCAGTCTGAGGACCAGCCTGGGGAGTTGCAGTGTTGGAGTCATGGAGCAGGAATCACAGCCAGTGTCTGCCAGAAAGTCAAAAGAGAAGTGGGTCACTGGTGCCCCCTTGGTGCCACTGGGGCCTGCCTTGGCAGGGCACCTGCATGTACAACCAGGAGCACTCCTGTACCTCTGGCTTGAGGGAAATCTGAGTTATTCTGGCAGTTAGCATGGAGACAGAAAGAGGACTGTCTGCCAGAGGTAGAGACAGCAGGATCCAAGGCTGTGGAAGTGGAAATCTAGCAAGCAAAAGATACAGGGGCATTACTGCCCTTTTTCTCCCACCTTTTTCTTTGTTTTTAGTTATGCTTCACCTCCTTTTTGGACTTTGGCCTCACTTCAGTGGTTTTCTATGGGTATAATTAATGTGTATTTTTCTGTTTAATTTGGTTTTTTTCTTTTTCTTCCCTTCAACTCCCTCTGTTTCTGTTGTTAGTTTCTGAATTTCTCCACATCTTGATTAACCCTTTACACCCTTTTTGAAGATTCTACAGATTCTACAGACATATTCTCTCCAGTTCATTCGTAACTCTCCCTATCCATCTTGCTGTTGCTTACAGTGCTTTTGTTTATGTTATCCTCTGATTAGGGTTGGATTTCTGTTAGGCTTTTCTCTACATATAAATACTTCTGTTTTCTATTACACACCAAAAGCTAACTCCTATTCTTGGTCTGCTCTTTTCTTACTCCAATCATCCTTCTTAATAATACTGTTAAGTATCAATAACATAGAGACAAATAAGTGGACTGGTAAGGATGCCATAAATACCATTTAACTAGAAATAGGCAAATTTCTCTATATATTATCATCAATAATATAATGGCATCACAAACAGACTTTTCTAATAGGTTATAAACAATTTGTAAAGAAATTTCCATTAGTGGTATAGATCACATTTAGAATGTTAAGAGGGGTGTGGGTATATATATATATATATTGATATCTAGTTAGTATAAGTGTATAGCTACTACGTATCAAGTATAAACACAGATACAAATATCCCTCCCACTGCTCTGTTAAAGAGGATATAGTGAGTAGAGCTTAATAAGGATAGATAACTTCTGGTAGTTTAGTTTAGCCTAGAGAAGCAATATAGAACTCTATTATGATAATGATTGTGATGTAATACTGATATTAATGGAACATTTAAGTAAGTTAAAATTAGGTTTATTTAGATATGAGCATAAAATGCACCTATTAATGTTAATTATAGAATAGTTGTAGTATTAAACTAGCTAGTAGATTCTGTCAATATTTTGTTAATCCTAGATAGCAATGTAAATCTTCATTCAAAGTGTGGATGTTGATATAGATACTACCTTCATATCCAATGTAGGCCAACAAATATTTTGTTTATAGACTATATACAAGTTCTGTAATTGGTTTCTCTTTCATTGAAAAGTGAAGAAGATTAGGGAACCAACAGAAGGTTGGTCATTGAGAAGACCTTCAAAATTAATAGCTGAATAAGTTAAAAATAGACATAAATTCAAAAGCCTGAACAAAATCAAGGAATTTCTGAGGACAGAAATAGTCTCATAAAGAAATCTGAATGATAGAGAGTCCATCAACACTACCTGAGCTACAGCCCACTACAATAGAGCCATATGGAAAAAAAGAATATATTACCTGCAAAAGGCCTAACACACCGAAAGCTGTTATCCAGGATCCTAAAGTAGCAGAACCTACAGAAAAAGAAAATTTAAAAACCAAGTACATCTAATGGCCAAAAAGCTCAAGCAAGACATACAAGAGATATACAGGGACCTCAAAGTGGATATAATCAAAGAAACAATAGCCTTTTGGACAATAGGTTGAAAGATATGAAAGAAGAAGCACATAAAGAGGTAAAGAAGGCAATGCAAGAAAATGAAGGAACATTTTCCTAGAGATATAGAAAGAATGAAAGATGGACTGCAGGATATGAAAAATTCCCATGAAAAATTGAAAACCAACTTGAAGATGTAAAGGATAGGTTATTGGATCTTGACGATAAGGTGGATAAACTGGATCATAGGGTCAGTGAGGACCAGAAAACAAAAGACAAGAAAGAGACTGGTTGCAACAGGAGATGCACTACTCAAAGAGAAATCATCTCAGAGTACGAGAGTACAGGAGAAAACACAGGAAAGAACAAAATGAAATTATGGAATAAAATTTCCAAAAATCTAGGAAAATAAGTGAACATTGAACTATGCTATGCATTGAGAATGCCAACCCAGACTGCCATATCCAGCATTATCCTTTCTGTGTTGTTTCATTTTTAAATTTATAATCTTATGGATATGATTTGATTATTAAATCTAATATGATAAAATATATTTGAATTTTATCCATACACATTTAATATGATTACTGATATATTTGGACCTATTTCTGCCGTCATTGTGTTCAATTTACCTAACCTTATAGTTTGAATGTGACCTATATTTCTAAAGTATCATATGCCTATTATTTTTTCTAAATCATGACATTAATATCTTTCTACTTTTCCCTAAAAAGAAATGAATTTTAGCTCATTTTAACTCCTGCCAAAGAGCTCCTAAAACCCTGTTAACAACCAGTAACATCTGTCTCTTTCTTACTGTCAAAAAACCGTTAAATTTCAACTTTTTAAACTTTTTTTTGTGTGTGTGTCATACTGGGAATCAAACACAGGTCCTTCACACTGAGCTAAGACCCCAGCCCATTTGTGGCTTTGACTTTGAGACAGAGACTTTCTAAGTCAGGGACTCTCTAAGTCACTTAGATGCCTAGGCTGGGCTCAAAGTTGTGATTCTCATGTCTCAGCCTCCTAGTGCTGAGTTTACAGGCATGTACCACCATGCTCTGTTAATGTGGAACTGGGAAGCTGAATCCAGGGCCTGGCATTTGCTCGGCAAGTACTTTAACTGCTGAACTGTCCACCTCAGCCCCTACATTTCAACTTTTGTAGAGTATATGACAAAACACACTCTGTTTCTCTGTACTTTCAAACAAAACATTTCAGACACCAGATTGTGGGTTTTTCCCATGATAGGCAACTTTTCAACTCTCTGAACACTAGCTAAAGACTCTATATTTTAATTCGATTTTGATACTCTCTCCCTGGAGTTAGCATTAGATAACAATCCTAAGTCTGGGCCTTGAGTACTTTTGACCAATCAACTATAAATCAAGGCTCCCATGACCTTCTTTTTGCAGTCAATAATTTGTCAAGGAATCATATTACTCACATATACCGATGCATTATAAATGATATAGATAATCATAGGCCTACATATAGCAAGATATTGGGGGAAAAGGCTAAGCTTCATGGGGGTGGAGGAATGGTACAGCAGTTAAAGCACCTGCCTCGCAAGCACAAGCCCCTGAGTTTAATTCCCCAGCACTACGTAAAGCTGGGCATGGTGGCACATGCCTGTAATCCCATTACTTGGGAGGCTGGGGCAGGAGGATTGCTGTGAGTCTAAAGCTAACCTGGGTTACATAGCAGGTTTGGGACTAGCCTGAGCTACAGAATGAGACCCTGTCTCAAAAACAAACAAACAAATAAATAAAGGCAAGCCAAGCTTCTCAGCTCTTTCTAGACCTGCCACCCTCCTGGCATCTCCACATATTTGGCAACCCAGAAATGCACCAAATCCTATCGTTCAAGAGTAATTATAAATGTTTCATTTTTCGTAATTATGTGAACTGTGCTTAATGCTCAGCAAAAGGGAAAGTTTGACATGGGAGGTCTGTGGCCATAGATGCTTATGTGTGAACTGGTGCCTTGGGCAGACTCGAATCTAAATTGGTCTAATGACAGAGAATACAAGAGGCTACAGAGAAAGAAGATGGAGCAGCAGAATACTTATTTAAAAGTTCCAACTAAAGCACAGAAAATTGCTATTGAAAATTAATGACATACGTTGGTCCAGTCTCTGCTCTCAGGGCTTTCGTCCCCTTTAGGCCAAACCCCATGTATCTGCTCCTTCCAGCCAGGCCCTGCCTCCCAACAACACACAGTAGCTATACATCACGTACAACATCCAGTTACATGAGGCTTTGGGGGAACACTCCAGATCCTAACCACAACAGTCACCTCATTTTCATAAGCTCAGGTGTTACTGAAACTGACTTCTTATGAATAACAAAAGAGAGCTTTAATTAAAACTTTCTCAAGAGAGTTTTAGGAGCTCTGAAACAGTTTTAGGAGCTCTGTGACAGAAATCTGGCATGGTACAAAGACTAAATGTATTTCTTGATATAGGCCAGCATGAAAATAGATTTCTTCTATATTGTTAGTAGTTAAAATGTGTTCACTAACATGTTTTATCAGTTATGTGGTGGCAGCTCAGTGTTCAGGTCCTGTAGTGATGTGGGGAATCCACAATCTAGTTTCTGAACAAGCTGGTGATTGGCCAGGTCCTGCTGCCAGGCCTTATCTGTTGCTTACTGTCTTCTTAAGTAGGCAGTTTCATACAAGCTGTCACTTGAGACAGCACCCAGTATGACAACTTTACAAGTAGGAGGCTTTCATTCCTGCTTTGATTTCATGCCTTGTTCCTTGCCTTGAATCATGAACAATTCTGCCCCCTTTGGATCTGGCCCATTTTGTGCTTCTGGCTCGTTTCTGAACATGGAAATGTGAGCTAAAAAAATCTTTCTTCCTTAAATTGAAGATGTTGGGTATTTTGTCCTGACCATGAAAAAGTAACTAAGACACACACTGTTAATATTATTTAATCATTTACAGAGCTTCATACAATAATATGATTATTTTAGTTATGACCAGCTGATTCAGATTGATGGTTTGTTTTCTCTTTTTCAAGCACTTTGCATACTGTACTAATGAGGCTGGAACGAAATAAATCATATTTGTTCAAATTACATAACAGATTCATTGGAAAAGGTTTCAGATCTTCTAAGTCTTGTGAGGGTGGTGATATTCTTACCACCGACTTCTTTCCTGGTCTATTCTTTGACTTTCTAGTTACTGGTTAAAGTGACTGTCCTTCCATTTTGGTGACAGTAGACAGATCTGAGTGAACTGGGCTGATTTGAGGGGTTGAAGCTGCAGATACCAGGATGGACTTGGTAATGAGTATCATAGTTACATATTTGTTGCTGGGACAGAATACAAGACATTCATAACTTAAAAAAAGAAAGATTATCGTAGCTCACAATCTCAAAAGGTCTCACATAGTCCATTTATGGGTGGCAGCAACAGTGGAAACACATGGCAGAGGTCTAGTTGAGAAAAGCTCTTCATGGCACAGCAGACAGAAAGCCAAGTGAGGAGCAAATGGATATCTGGAGACTAAGGCAAAGCCAAAGCTTTCCCAGGAAAAGCTGTAATGATGTTTTTTCTTCCTTCCATTTATTTAGTTCAAGCTGCCAGTTGGGCTGCCCACATCCAGGATGGATAGAAACCTAGAGCAGATACGAGCACAGGCACATCCTGGAGCTTGTGTTCAGTCGGCACTTAGTAAGCCTTTGTTTTGATCTGGTAAAATAAAGTGTGTGTGTGTGTGTGTTGTTGTTGTTGTTGTTGTTGTTGTTAGGAGTGGAGCTACAAAAATGAGTGGTGGTGTGTCAACTAGGCTAGAATGTAAATTTGAGTGGTTGGGTTTTCTGTAGAGGTTGGTTGAGCACACTTCTTCGAGTGTCTGGATGAGTCAAGAAGGCTAGGCCATGGAGTCTGTGTCTGGTACCTTGCCTCTTCTTCGCTAGCACTTGTTCCCCTGCTGCTTCATGGCTGCCATGAACCAAGCTCCTCTGCTCCATCACATCCTTCTGCCATGATGTTTTTGCCTTGGAGCCAGTTGACCATGGACTGAATCCTCTTAAAATATAGCCAAGTTAAGTTGTGGGAGTTGGATATTCTGTCAACAGCAGGAAAGCTGACTAAAATAGGTGGTATGAAAAGTCATGTAGAAAAATCATGGGTATGGTGGTGTACACTTGTAATCCCAGAACTCTGGAAGGCTGAGGCAGGAGGATCATAAACTGGAGCTTAGCCTGAGGAATTTTGTCACTTAGCAAGATCCTGTCCTGCTGAAAATAGAAGATAGAAAAGGAATGAGGATGTAGCCTATGTAAAGGTCTTGAGTTTAATTCTTAGGAGAGAGAGAGAGAGAGACTCATATGGGAGTTGAGCCTGTTGCTGCATGCCTGTAATCCCAGTACTCAGGAGGCTGAGGTAGGAGGATCACAAATTTGAGAGTAACCTGCGCTGTGTAGCTAGTTTGAGGAAAGCCTAGGCTCTATAGTGAGACCCTGTCATAAAAGAAGAAAGGAATGAAGAAAGTAAGGAGAGAGGAAAAAGGAAAAGAAAACAGGAAAGAAGAACACAAAACCAAAAAGTCATATATGACTTTTTTTTTTTTTTTTGAGACAGAGTGTTACTGTGTAGCCCAGATTGGTCTTGAACTCACTATGTAGCCCAGGCTGGCCTTGGACTCAAGGCAGTCCTCCTTTCTCAGCCTCCCCAGTGCTGGGATTACAGGTGTGCATTACAACGCACAGCTTATGTGGTGCTGGGGGTACTTGAGTACTTAGTGTTTGATTTAGCACTAGCTAGGTAAGCGCTTTAACCACTAAGCCATTCCTCCAGCTTCATGTAGGGCCTTTTAAAATACTGGATCAATAACTAAAGCATAGGGGATGGAGTCAAGATGAAGTTGGAGTAGAAACTCTAGGAAGGCAGCGTCCAAAGAACTCAACTAGGGAGGCATGATTATTTGAATATAAGACCCCAAAAACTCCATCATGAAACTCTTAGAAATAATAAATCAGTTCAGCCAAATTGTAGGATACAAAATCAATACTAAAAAAATCAGTAATGTTCCTCTTCACAAACAGTGAAATCACTGAGAAAGAGTTCAGAACAATAATTCATTTCTCAGTAGCCCATCAAAAAATAAAATACCTAGGAGTAAAACTAACTAAGGAAGTGAAGGATTTCTACAAAGAAAATTACATTATATTGAAGAAAGAAATTGCAGTAGACGTTAGAAAATGGAAAGACATCCCCTGTTCAGAATTAATGTAGTCAAAAATGACTATACTGCCAAAAATGATATATAGATTCAATGGAACTATTATAGAAATACCAACAACTTTTTCCACAGAACTTGAAAATATAATTCTTAAATTTATATAGAACCAAAAGAGACCTAGAAGAGACAAAGCAATCCTGAGTTACAAGACACAAACAGGTGGCATTACGATTCCAGACATCAAGATATATCACTAAGCAACAGTGATAAAATCTATATGGTACTGGCACAAAAACAGACAGGTTGCCCAGTAGAACAGAACTGAAGATTCAGAGACAAACTCAAGTACCCTCAGATACCTGATCTTTGATAAAGGAGCCAGATGCATAAACTAGAGAAAGGGTAGCCTCTTCAACAAATGATGCTGGGAAAACTGGTTATCCACATGCAGAAGAATGAATCTAGACACACACCTGTCACCATGCACCAAAATCAAATCAAAGTGGATCAAAGACCTGGATATTAAAACTGAAACACTGAACCTTCTGGAAGACAAAATAGGCAAAAACCTAAAATATATAGGCATTGGCAAGGACTTTCTTAACCAGACATCCAGTGGAAAAGGAATAGCCCCCAGAATCAACAAATAGGATTATATCAAATTAAAATGTTTCTGCATGGCAAAGGAAGTTTTCAACAGAATGAAGAGAGAACCGACAGAATGGTTCTCCTATAACTCATATAGGAGACTAATAACTAGAATATACAAGGAACTGAAGAAAAAGACCTGATTTAAAAATGGGCAACTGAAATGAATAGGAAATTGTCAGATAATGAAGTTCAAATGGCCAATAAATACATGAAAAGATTGTTCAACATCCTTAGTCATTAGAGAAATGCAAGTCAAAACATCACTAAGGTATCATCTATCCCAGAGAAAATGGTGCATACCAAGAACTCAAACAACAATCGATGCTGGTGAGGCTGTGGGGAAAAAGGGACCCTCTTACACTGCTAGTGGGATTGTAAACTGATACAACCACTATGGAGGGCAGTATGGAAATTCCTCAAAAGACTGAAAATAGATATTCTATTCGATCCAGTGATACCTCTTCTGGAAATTTTTCCAGAAGAGTTAAAGGCAACACATAACAGAGATACATGTATACCCATGTTTATAGCAGCACAACTAACAACAGCTAAAACATGGAAGACGCCAACTTCACAGGACATCCATCTCTCCGTATTTTGTTTTCTTCTTTCTTTCATTGACTCTTGTCATTGTTTAGATTTATCCAGATAACCCAAGATATTTTATCTCAATAGCTTTAGACTTAAAATATCTGCAAAGATTCATCTCCAAACAAAGTCACGTTCAAAAATTACAATTTTTTTTTTTTGAGGCAGGATCTCATTCTGTATTCCAGGCTGATCACAAACTCACTGTGGAGCCCAGGCTGACCACAAACACACAGCAATCTTCCTGCCTCCACTTCCCCAATGCAGGGACTACAGTCGTGCACCACCACACCCAGCTTATGTGGTGCTGGGGAATTGAACCCAAAGCATTGCGTGTGCTAGGCAAGTGGTCTAGCTGGTGAGCTACTACCCCAGCCCCACAAGTTACAAATCTTGTAACGTGCCATCATTCAACTCACTATAGTTACATCAGCAGAAAACAAGCTACGAAAAGATTAGAAATTAAAGCACTGGGTAAATTTTTTTTAATTTCCTCATTTCTTCAAAATTTCGTATTTTATTCATGTCTGAGAAAGCTGACTATGGACTCAGTTCCCAGCTGAATGTTGACCTGGATTCAGCTCTGTGTTCTTGGCTCTGTCCTCTGATTTCTCATATTCTCATTTTGGCTTTATCACTGGGACAGTTCTTGGCATGTTCTTGTGTGACTGACATGGAATCTACTGACTGTAGCTCATTCATAATGTCACCTTCAGTGTGGCTTACTCCCATTGCCCAATCCTGTTACCAGGAGGACATACCCGTAGTGTTTCAGTTGACTAAGTCTTGATTGATTGACGGTATAAACCAGTGATCTCCCAAGGGTCCTTTAGATGGCAGAGAAGTGGAAATTCTTGTCTTTTCAGAGCTGCCCTTATAAAAACGCATGAGCCTGAGATTAATGTGGAGCTATATGCCCATGGCAATAGGAATCAAGTGTTTCCCAGAGTTCCTTATCTTCTTTTATCCTGGAACTCTATGCATGCCAAAGGAAGTGGTTTTTCCAGAGGAATGATTTTCAGTACTGGGAATTTGTATTATCCTGTAAAAATTGGATTTCAGGTATGGTTAAAATAGAGCTATCTTATTTCTTTCTTGTCTAAATTTTACATTTCATTTTTCTTGTCTGCCTTTTACTCTCTAGGTGATATTCTTTTTTTCTCTTTAAAGAATATGCAATTACAATTTTCCATTTTTTGATTGAAACTTTTGTAATCAGTAGGTTTATAAATGTGGAAAGCTTAGTTCAGATGGAGCTTTAGATTGGCAATAAAGTAGACCTAAAGTTAAATTTTTATTCTGCTACTAATTAGTCATGTGCACTAAGTAAACAATTTTTTTTTGCTTCACTCAACCTTTTGACTTTGAAAAAAATATAAGTAGAACAAAAGTTCAAAAAGGTCAGAAGAATCCTTAATTTGAAGAATTTGTTACTCCAGGACCAATGTTTCTCTTCTAATGAAAGCAATACAGCCAGGTCTCCTCCCTGCTCTCTGCTCTTCCCTTTAACTCACACTGTGTACCCCAGCCTGTTTTGTCTGTGACCCACTGAGCCATGGTGACTAAATAAGTGAACAGGTCGAATATTGTCATTTTTGAATATTTATTCGGAGAGCACTTTTGCTGCCTTTCTGATTAGACTGCCTGATTTTACAATTTCAGGGCAGTAAAGAACTTTGAAAGAGTTATAAGAATGCCAGAAATTAACCAATTGGATTTATAAGAAAAAAGTTGACAACTAACTTTTTTTCCCCAGATAATGAAACAGTAATCAGAGGTGGAGATTATCATACTGCAATCAGCTTTAACTGTTTGAAAGATTACTTTCTATGTTTTGATCCTTATCTTCACTAAATTTAGGACAACAAAAATGCATTGTGATGAAGGAATTATGGGCACACACTTCTGTAGAAGTACTAGAAAGGGAGTCACGCTCTTTATCCTGACCTGTCCTGATCTGTTTCCGCCATCCTGGAGTGAGGGAAATGGATTCATAGTTCATCAAGTCTGTCCCTTCCCAGAAAAAATTTACTCACCTGAATCTTAAGTGTCTCCTAAATAAACACAGTAGTTTCTCTTTGTGTCTCAGTTTGGTCTCCTAATTCTTGCAGCAAGAACATATTAATGCTTGTCACCTTGACAAGATATGTACGTGCACAAAATGCTAAACCTCATTGTAAACCTTAAATTTTGCACTTATACATATCAATAAAATGGGGGGAAAAGAACATATTAATGCTGAATAGAAATCCTGTTTGAATCATTTTTCTTTCTCCTTAGGAGGGGAGATTAATGACCACCAATCCACGAGACATTCCTATTCCTTTGTCTTCCTTTACTTTTCCTCTCGCCCTCACTGTATGTATTTCTCAAAAGCTTAATTCTTGTTCTTGCCCTTCTGATTTTGTGATGAATGGCAGTCCTGACACCCTTTGAACCGAAGAAATGGAGAATCTTTGCATTAAGAATTTAAATGAGAAGGAATGTGTGAACAGAAATAGATCATTTTTCTTCTGCAGATCACCTATTTTCAAGTTTCTTTTCATAAAAACTGGTATATCATTTTTCTATTGAGAGTACATTTTTGTGAAACATGATAAAACTTAATCCTGAGCTCTATAGATGTCAGAGAAATGAATGGCTCTTCTATTGTGAAATGTCCGCCAGCAAATATGAAAAGTGAATATCATTTTGCTCCTACCAGGCTTCTCTTTAAGTACCTGGCATGTTGTTACATGTGGCTGAGGCAGTTTCTCATTACCAGAAGCTGGTAGAAGCAGTTGTTTTCTTTACTGATGGCTTATAGCTTCATTGCTTAGGACTGAAGAATAATTTGAGTTGCTCTGTTAGTCACATCTCCACTTCTGTGATAAATTATCAGATAAACAATTTAAGGCAAGAAAGGCCTAGTTTATGGTTTCAAAGGTTTTAGTCCATTGTCAATGCTAGTGTTTCTGGTCTGTGGTAAGGCAGTACCTCGTGGCGTAAGAGTGTGGTGGAGGAAATCTAATCTTATGGTGACCAAGAGGTAGGTGGGAACGGGGAAAAGAGAGCACACCACTCAGGGACCTACTTCCTCCAACTAGGCTCCGTCTCCTCAGTTGTCATAACCTTTCAGTACAACGCCACCAGTAGGGGCTCGAGCCTTTGGGGGAGATTTTCCAGATCTAAAGTATGCCATTCTGCTCATGGCCCCAAAAGCTCATGCCCATCTCACAGTTCAAAACGCATTCCAGTCTTCCCCAAAAGGTCTCAGAACTTTAATAGCATGAAAATGGGAGGTGGGGTGGGGGTGGGGGGAGTCCAAGTTTAAATGTCCTCTGAGACTCAAGGGAACTCTTGCTGTGAGCCCCAGTGAACAAACAAAAGCCAGTTACAGACTTCCAACACAAAAATGATAAGACAGGCACAGGGTAAACCTTCCAAAAAGGAATAATAAAGGCATAGAAAGGATGGATGAGACCCAGGGAACATTGAAAACATCAGGAAAAACATTAAATCTTACAGTTCTATGTCTATTACCCAGGGCACATGATCAGAATGTGAGCTCCAAAAGGCCTGAGCATCTCTCTCCTCTGGCCTTGCTGGCTGCAGTCCGCATAGCTCTTCCCTTTGACTGGCTCTTCTCTCGTTGCCAGTGCCTTTCTTTAGCAGACATTTTACATTCCTGGCACCTCCAGCTTCCTGAGATCTCCACTGCAACTTCAGCTTCTCTCCCACTGCTCCACATATCAAAAGCTGCCCAAAGTATTCTGACTCTGGTATAGATTGCCTGGCCTCTCAGGCCTTCTGTCGTATCTCAGTGGAGGCCTCCACCACCCGACACTTCTGCATTTGGCATGCTTTCAAAATCAGCATCACATGAATACTACCAAGGTCTGCTGCCAGCTCAAACAGTATAGAGGCCTATTTGGACCACAGCAGCCTCTGAGTATCTTGACAGCTGAGCACAATGAAATGATTTCTAGGGAAACGACTTCCTAGGCAGCCATGTGGGAGGGAGGTGCTCAGATACCCACTTCTCAAAGCAAAGGCTTTCAGAGTCATTTACTTTGTACCCGTGAGTCTGTGAGGAGTGGGGTCTGACAATCCCTCAGATGCCCTCAATGCTTCGCCCTTCCAGGGCGCACTGCCTGGACTCCAAGGTCTTCTCTGAAATCTGGGTGGAAGCCTCCACGAACCCACAAGTCCTGCACTCTGAATGTCTGTGAAACCAGCATCACATGGATGTAACCAAGGCCTGCCACTGGCTTGAGCAGCAGTCCGGCTCCCTTAGACAACCACTGCCAAGGGCTCTGAGTTCTTATGACTGAAATCCTTCAAGCACTTTTTCCTTTGGCCCTAGAGGATGCCCTGGGATGCTAGCTTAATCTCTCCACTGTTTAGTTGGCAATGGGTGGGGTCTTCTTGTTGTTTGCTGACACCCCTCAAGATATCTTTTTTATAGTCCTGATTCCAAGTATTTGGCTTCTTTTTGATGCTGATCTCTTTAATTCCCTGTGCACTGCTGCCCCACCTCTGCAGGCCCTTTCAGTCTGGCAAAACTGAAAACTTTTACATCATTTTTCCTGCCATTTTCCCCTGCTTTTCACCAGAGTCAGCTAAAAGCCACAAGCAGTACCCATCAACAGTTTGAACACTGGGCTACCTTGAGATTTCCTTCACCAGATGAAGTAGTCCACTACCCTTAATCTCAGCTTCAGTCAAAGTCTTTGGATAAAGGCAAAATGTCAACACGCTTTCTGTCACAGCACAGTATGTGTAGTTTTAAGATCAATTGCCAATAAAACCTTCCTTCTGTCTGAAACTTATTGAGCCTGACCTTTCCAGCCCACACATTTATCAACATTCTGGTCTTTTGACCTCTGACCAGAATCTCCCAACAGGCCCAGCTAACAACATTCTAACCTTGCTCCATCTGGCATCTTCAGATCTTTCCAAACTCCTTCCACAAACCACTTCCACAGGCTTGTAAACCACATCATTAGGTTAAGTTACAGCAATGACCCTGCCTCTCTGGTAATAAGTTCTCTCGAAGTTACTTTTTGTTCCTGGGACAGAATACCAAATGTTCACAGTTTAAAGGAGGAAGATTTATTTTAGCTCGTCGTTTCAGAAGGCCATAGTCCATCTATGGGCAGATGTCAAAGTTGAACACACATGGCGGAGGCACAGCCAGAGAACTCTTCACAGCATGGCCGAAGAGAAAGTCAAGAGGGAGGGTGGAGCTGCCCTTCCAGGTCCTGGCCCAGTGATCCTCCCCCTCGTCTTAACAGCATCTACACACCTGAGGCTTTTGGTGGACATTACAGATCCAAACCACAACAGACACAAACAAAACAAGTTCTTTGTCAGAATGTAACATAAAAAAGCCTCTAGTCCAGTGCCCAATAAATTCCTGTAAAACCTCACGAGCTTGGGTTTATTCTCTCCATTTCACTCTGTCAGCATTCTGTTTTACTGAACTCCCACTAGAATTACCTATTAAGATTCCCTAACAGTATTTTAGGCTTTCTTTTATTCTTTAAGCTTTTCCAGATTCCTCCTACAAACCATTTTCAAAGGCTTTTTTTTTCTGTTTCAATTTTTTCATTTTTTTATTTATATATACATGAATTCCAAATTAGGTAACACATTAGAGACATGGGGTTTGGGAAATAGGTGACTTGTCTATGCAGTCCCTCTTTCAGAGATTCGCCCTTTTCCTAGCTGACCACTGCCCCTCTTCTATCCTGTCGTTCATATTGGGGTCTTTTCATGCCATTATTTTTGTGAATTTCACAAGGAGGACACCCCCAGCTCCAGTCAGTCTTTAGTGTCCAGTCCATTTCACCGAGCGTTATTGACTCAAAGTGGACCCATTTTCGTTCAAGTGCTTCATCTCTATCTTTCTTTATGACTTCGTAGTAGTCCATTGTGTATAGGTACTGCATCTTTAACTATTCCTCTGTTGACAGGCAGGTAGGTTGTTTCCTGGATTTGGCTATTAGGAATTGTGCTGCAGCGAGGCAAAACAAATCTTTCTTCTTTTAAGTTGTTTTTTCCCAGGTATTGTGATACAGCAACAAAAATCTAACGAAAAAAAAAATGGTACAGAAAAGTGAGGGTAGAGGAATAGCACAGTGGTTAAAACACTTGCCTAGCAGTTACAAGGCCTTGAGTTCGATTCCCCAGCATCACATAAAAGTCAGGCATGGTGGTGCATGCTTTTAATCCCAGCACTTGGGAGCTTCAGGCAGGAACATTGCCACAAGTCCACAAGACTAGCCTGGGCTACAGAGCAAGACCCAGTCTCAAAAAATCTTTTTAAAGAAGTGAGTCTTTGCTTTTGCCATCACTATACTTGACACTGTAGTTCAAAACGTTATAGGTCCAAAACATAGCAGAATAATTCAAAGACTCTGATTGCCAGTGTCAGGTAGGCGTACTGAAGGCAGAGCCTCACTTCTTTGTCCCAGATTTTTTGTTAGCCAGATTTTTACAGCTGTCACACAATACCTGGGAAAAACAACTTAAAAAAGAAAGACTTGTTTTGCCTCACTCCTTTAGAGATTCCCATAGCCTGGCTCCATTGTTTCTGCACCTACAGTAAGGCAGAACATCAGAATGCTCCCTACCTCGGTACCTCGGGGTGGCCAGGAAGCAGGGTGGGGTGGGAGGAAGAGATGGAGGACAAAGATATCCTTCAGAGGCATATACCCCCAGCAATCTACTTCCTACACCTGGATTCTACCGCCTGTTTCCACCACCTCCCCATAGCATCACCAGCTGGGGAACAAGCCTTTGAACAGTTGAGGCTGGTAGAAATTCCAGATCCAAACTACAATAGTTTTTTTTTTTTTTTTTTTTTTTTTTGAGATAGGGTCTGGCTGTGTAATCTAGGGTGGTTCTAAACTCAGTATGTGGCCCAGGCTAGCCAAGAAGTCAGTGGCAATCCTACTGCCTCAGCCTCCTGAGTGCTGGGATTTACCAGCATGTGCCACCACATCCAGCTATTTTGTGGTGCTGGGCGATTAAACATGAGTGCTTATGCTTGCTAGGCAAGCAGTAACCACTGAGCTATGTCCCAGCCCAGTTGCATAATACTTAATGCACAGAATTAAATAAAGTACTGCTTTAGATTTATTTTCACATTATTTTTGAGATTAGATTAAGCTAACAAAATTAGCCATCTAAGTGAACAAACATTTACTATATTCACAATGTTGTGCAACCACCATCTATACCAAATTGCAAAATATTTTTATTACCCCATGTTGTGGTTTAGATCTGGAGTGTCCCCCAAAAGCCTCATGTACCTATTGTGACTGTGTACTCTTGGGATATGGGGCCTGGTTAGAAGAGGCAGATGCACAGGACTTGACGGGGTGTGTGCTGGTTCCTTCTTCCCACACGTGGCTCTGTTTTGCCATGATGTGAGGAGCTCTGACTCTGGCTTTGGCCTCACTGTGTTTCTGCCATTTCAAGCCACTCGTCTGCATATGAATGGACTGTGACCTTCTGAAAGTGTGAGCTGAAAAGTATCTTTCCTGCCCAAAGTTGTGGATATTGGGTATTCTTTCCCAGCAATGAAAAAGTAACCAAGATACCCCATAAATCAACCATAAGGCCCTATAATAACTGATCTGCTTTCTATCTTGATGTATTTACCTATTTTATTATATAAATGAAATCAGAGCATGTAACCTGTTATCTTTCGTTTAACATTGTATGTTCAAGGTGTATTCACATTGTAACGTGGATCAGTACTTCTTTCCTTTTCAATGATGGAATACGGGCTGGAGGAATGGCTCAGTGGTTAAAGCGCTTGCCTAGCAAGCACTAAGTCAAGCGCTAAGTACCCGAGTTCGATTCCCCAGCCCCACATAAGCTGGGTGTGGTGGCGCATGCCTGTAATCCCAGCACTCGGGAGGCTGAGGCAGGAGGATTGCTGTGAGTTCAAGGCCAGCCTGGGCTGCAAAGTGAGACCAAGTCTCAAAAAAAAAAAGTGATGGAATAATATTCTATTATAGTATGAAGCACAATTTGTTTATCAGCCATCCATTAGTGGACATCTGGGCTGCTTCCACCTTTTGTCCATTGTGAATAGTACTACTGTGCACATTTGTATGGTAGTCTTCTTCTGAATACCTGGTTCTAATTTTTTTGGCTCTATAGAGTGGAATTTCTGGGTCATATCTGAAATGTATATTTAACCTTGTGAGGAACAAATTATTTCTCTACATCTATTTATGAAAGCGAAAACCGTGATATTAGAGAAAGAACTTCTCTTAGCAAAGGAATTACAGCTCTCTGAACCTGAGGACACTTTTCCACAGAATCAAAAAGTACACAGTCGTTGACAACAAGGATGCTTTAGCTGACTGATTCTTGCTCCAGGGAAGACAGAGCCAAAATGCATCCTGAATAACAGCAACAATAACTACAGTTTCCATGAAATACCAGGGGAGGAATTCTCAAACCAGCCCCAAAGTTTTTGCCATGTTGTTGTTTTAAGATGCTTCAGTCAGCACATATCTATTGCCCGTTAGCTGTATTGCTACAACTCACCATAAACCCAATTAAGAGAATTGCGTTAATGAAGAAGCCAATCCTGATAAGGTTTATGCTGAGGAAAATCTAAAGAGCTGTTAAAAGTTTCAGTCAGCTTTGTTCGCTCATTGCTTTCTGTCAGCGTAAGTATCACACTTGGAATATTTGACTAATACTAGGAAATAACTATCATGGAGAAAGATCTGTATTTTCCTAGAAACTACTATGTTGGGGGCTGGAGGGATAGCACAGTGGTTAGAGCACTTGCCTAGCTAGAGCAAGGCCCTGAGTTTGATTCCCCAGCACCACATAAAGCTGAGTGCAGTGGCACATGCCCATCATTTCACGACTTAGGAGGCTGAGGCTGAAGGATTGATGTGAGTTCAAGACCAGCCTGGCTACATTTTGATTTGAACCTGGAGCAGCAAGACCCTGTCTCAAAATTAAAAAAGTAAAGAAGTGCTGTTTTATGGGTAAATTGGTATAAAAACTAATCTAGTTTTCCTATCATCGAAATTGACTGGCCTTTTAAAAAATGATGCCTAATATTCAGTTTCCTGAGTATCCCAGTAGACCTTACCTTTTATGACATTATTGTTGAAGATGTAATAGGGCCCTGAAGGATCTATAACTCACACTGTAAGCTGCAATAAATCTTTCCTCCCTAAGTTATGGATGTTGAGTATTGAGACACAGAGACAAGAATGTAACTAAGACATACACCTATTCCACGGTGCCATTAGAAGGCTGCATAGTGAAAAATCACCATTCCTGTAGTTCATGCTTGATTAAATTGTGTTGGTCACTGTACATCATGAAATTACAGCCAAATAGAATTAAGAGAAAAATTAGAAACAGAAGTGTTGCTCTTTCTTGACAGTTTTGTTCTGGTCAATATAATGGAAATAATATGTACAGATACTTTATGCAAAAAAAAAAAGAAAAATGAGCTCATCTGTCATGAATTTTGCCATGTTGTAATTCAAAATTACTTTCCAGAACCGGAAAGCTCATATGGTGGTTTCCAGAGAATGAGTCCTCATAGAACCCTGGACAGACTGAGTTAAAGGAATTGCTCCTTGGCTGCTAACCCACTGTGTCTAGAATAGTTCAGCCCTGATCCCTGACATTATGTTGTCTGAGTCACATGCTCTTGGAGAATATGACTTCAGGTTTAAGTAGAAAGGTCAAAAGAGGACAAGAAAGTAGTGCAGCTTGGGGGTGAGCAGATGCACTCTTTGGTTAGATGGTAGTGGAGAGACTAGGGCAACTAACTGTGAGATCCATTCCCCCTGAAAAGACTTGACCTTGAGGAGGGCTCCCAAGTTCCTAAGAAGAGAGTAATGATTATGCCCATGTGGACACAAATTTCCTCTGTGGTAAAATTTTTAAACTCAAGTTACTGACACTTGAGGCTTCAAATATATCTAAGAAGATTTGTTTCACAGTAGAATTTATATTAAAATCTTAAGTTTCAATCTCTCCAGATGCCATATAGCTCTAAAATTTGATTAACGTTTTTCAAGAACAGGAAAAATTATTCTTTATATGGCAGTTGATATTTCTCAGTAATTTATCTTTTTCAGCTGACAAAACATTTCATATATTACTTTGATGTTTTCAAAAAATCTTGGGAAATGCATCTTATACAAGTTAATAACTCACAGCAATATTTTTGGATGATGCCTAGATTCACTCATAAAAATATTGAGCTCAGGATACATATTACATTAGAATTGTCAGCTGATATCCTTTCCTCTGGCATACAGGATCTTCCCTTCTCTCTTCAGAGAAGAGGGCAAGTTCTTGGTAAAGGTGTTAGGCTCACATGACTAGTAAGAGATGGATTGGGCCCCTATAAGATTCTAAGTACCAGTTGGGCCTGGTGGTACAGGCATATACTCCCAACATTCTGGGAGGCTAAGGCAAGAGGATTGAAATTTGAGCCCACCCTGGGTGACTTAGCAACTTAATGAGACCCTGTCTCAAATAAATAATAAAAAGGAAGCTAGAGATGTAGCTCAGAGTAAAGGCCCTGTGATAAATCTTCATTATCACACTCACACACAACAGAATCTAAATTCCTTTCAATAAAAGTAGGAAAAAAGGTATCATATCAACTTTGTAAAAATCTTAAAGATCATTCCTGTTTCTAATACACAGAAAGGGAGTTGCAGAACCTCAGTGAAAACAAATATTCATGAATGTTTCTATTTCCACCCAGCCTTGCATTCTAACTCCAGCAGCAGTACAAAGGAAATTTGTAGGTGGGAAACCTCATTTCTCTAGTGTCAACCTCAAAAGGTGAATCTGTTTCAGTTTCTATCAGTAAATTCCTATTAGTTCAATCAGACATAGAGTTCACCTAACCCTTTAGAATCTATTACTGTAACCTACGTATACCCACCTTCTCAGTCTTTGACAATGGAACTCATCCTTCCAATTTATACCAAAACTACTACAGCATTCTCTTCTACTGGTGGGTCCATTTTCTGGAAAGTTTCCTCTCAAAGAGCTGTCAAGTTGGGCTGAGAGCATAGTTCAGTGACTAAAGTGCTTACCTAACATGTACAAGGCCCTGGGTTTGATTCCCCTGTACCACGTAAGCTGGGCGTGGTAGCCCATGGCTTTAATCCCAGGCTTTGGGAGGCTAAAACAGGGTGATTTCCCTGAATTTGAGGCCAGCCTGGGCTACAATAGTGAGCTCAGGGCCAGTCTGCACTACAGAGCAAGATCCTGTCTCAAAATATATGAATATATGAATATATATATATATATATATATATATATATATATATATACTATGTCTGAAAACTTATTGATAGTACCTTATTAAGTTCTAAAAGAAAGCACTTCCATGCTTTCTCTCTGGCCTTCTTAACCTTTGACTTTGAGAAAAATCCTACAATCAGGGACCCAGTTTTTTCCAGTAACACCAGTTGTGACCCAGTTTTCTCCAATAACACCCATTGTTACCCTTGCTTCAGTCTTATGAAAGAGAAACTTTTTTCCTGTGGTCCAAAGATAACATCATGGGGCTGGAGGAATGGCTCAGCGGTTAAAGCACTTGAGCAAGCGCTACGCCAAGCACTAAGTACCCGAGTTCGATTCCCCAGCCCCACATAAGCTGGGTGTGGTGGCGCACGCCTGTGCTGTAATCCCAGCACTCTGGAGGCTGAGACAGGAGGATTGCCATGAGTCCAAGGCTAGCCTGGACTCTGAAGTGAATTCAGGACCATCCTGGACCACAGAGCAAGACCCTGTCTCCAAAAAAAAAAAAAAAAAAAAAAAAAAAGATAACATCATGACAGTGCTTATTGACTTTTGATGGGGCTGGATTGCAATGGCATTAACTTTTAGGCCTATAGACTCCTTACCTAGAGATTTTTGTTTTCTCTTTTTACCAAAATACACTAATTAATTGCTTCCTTATCTGAACTGGTGCTTCCCAGGTGGGGGGGTAGGGGTCGGCTCAATCCCAGGACGAGTCTGCTTTAGACCTCTCCATCCTTCAAAAGCCAGGACCAAGTCCTAATCCAGAGAAAGGCTGAAGTTCCTCCTTCTGCAGCCCATAGTTTCTATTTATTTTCTACATGAAGATTATCCATTTTCCAGGATGACTGGCAGTGGAAACATCCATTCCCTAGTAATAAAAAGCTGACTTATATCCAGCCATTCAGCCCAAAACGTGTTCCTTGGCCTCAAAAATACAATCTCAAGATGTCTTACTATTGACTTATTGTCCGAAGTTGGAATTAGACTCTTTTCTCATGGTCACTTCTTACATTTGCATTTTCTACCCTTACCATTTTTTAGTTACAGGGATCTCTGGGTCCATTTGTGTGACCGTCAGGGTCTGTAAAGAAATGGCATACGCTAGGTAATTGAGAGAGGTTAGCAAGGGCACTATCTAAAAAGCATGGGTAAGGTTTACAAAAATTAGAAAAAGTAGTGTAGTGTATGGGCTTAGAAACAATGAGAAGCTGTTACAGCCCATGAGTCTGAGATGGGAAGGGAAAGATGCCTTGAGCTAAACTCAGTAAGAGAGAAAAGAGCTATCTGAAAGAATATGACCTGTGATAGATAGAACCAGCCAAACTGGGTGCTGTGGTGAGGAGAGAGCAGGGGAAGAAATACCTTGATCTTCCTCTCCTCCACCTTCTGATCTCCTCCCACAGTGCTACTCACCCCACCCCACTCACTAAACCCAGCCCTAAGTAGAAGGCTGGAGGGTTTGTTGATGCTATTCATACAGATCAGCCTCCCAAGATAAGGGCAGGGAGGAGAAGTATAACAAGTTGCTTTCCAGGGCAAAAGAAGGTGGCTACCAAAACTATAATACTGTGAAACTCTACAGTTTTAATTTTTCTCTAAATTTATCTCTTAAATGTTTCTTAATATTTGCATAAGGATTGTACCAGTTCATTTATCTCATCTGTGCCTCTTGGTTTTAAAAGCTTTTTACTGTGTGGCCTCTGAATCAATGCTGGGACAGAATACCTGATATCCACAACTTCAGGGAGGAAAGACTTGTTTGGCTCACAGTTTCAGAAGATCTTACACAGCCCATTTGTGGCAACCAGCCATTTTAGAAGCACACAGTGGAGCCTGGAGAGCTGCTCACTGCGTTGCAGACAGAAGCCAAGTGAGTAGGGAGCCAACTGATGTCTGGAGACTCAGCCAATGCCAGAGCTTTCCCAGACAGAAGCTATAACAATGTTTCTCCTTTCTTCCTTTGCTTAGTTCAAGTTGCCATTTGGACCCTCCACACCTAGGGTTTGTACCTCTCCCTCACTTTCTGGTCCACAAGTCAACAACACACACCTGAAAACTCTGCCATGGTACCCCTGGATCTCAACAAGTTGACACAAACCCTCCAGATCAAACTCCTAGCGTCTGCCTTTCCATCCAGGCATCTCCCAAAAGCACAAGGTTTCACAGTCATTCCACTACATACATGAATCTTTTGAAGGGCATTCCAGATCTAAATCATAATAACAGCTAAATCATCTATTCTACTTGAGAATGGCTAATGGTTACATTTTGATATTAATATACAAACACAGGTTTAGACAAGTAAGGATAACTGTTAGCTTTTATACAGATGAAAATCAAAAAATTTTTTTCCACTGCTGGAGAAGAATCAAGGTCTCACACATGCAAGGCTCCATTTCTAGCCCTTTTTCCTGTTTATCTTTTGTGTTTTTGTTTATTGATTGGTTTGTTTGGTTGGCTTTGGCCCCCAAAGCTTTTAAAACACTGAAAGGGAGAAAATGAATAACAGAAACTCTACTATCTAGCAAAAATCAGGAAAGAAAAAATTATGCAACAAAAAATATAAGTAAGAAAAATAAATTACAATGAAGGGATTCCCAGAGTTTTCTTCATTACCCATCTGGAATTCATCTTTGGCTCTTCTTTTAGTCATCATTTTTGGGAAGTTGACTCACTTGGTTTTTCCTTGGAAAAGACTGTTGTGTCTGACCCTTTCTCTTCCCACAACAGCCCTTTAGCTCCCTTGGCCCTATGATAATGCAGTAGTTCTAGGCTGACCTTATCCAGAGCATGTAGAACAATGATGACAAAATGTAACATCACGGCCTTGCTCCAAAGCCTTCAGGGACTCCCTGTTCTTACTGTCATTTTTTCCAGTCTTAAAAGTTGAGTATTGAGACGTTCTATAATATGGCCCCATGTAAGTGTTCCATCAGTTCTGTGTGTATGTGTGTGGGGGTAAGAGGGTACTGGGGACTGAACCCAGGCATTCATACGGAACTACATCCAGCCTTCTTTTTTTTTTGCAATATGGTCTTACTAAGCTGTTAAATTGCCCAAGTTGTTCTTCCAGAGTACTGGAATTATAGGTGTGTGCTACCACACCCAGTTTGTTTCATCAATTCTAAGGCTTTTTTTAAAAAAATGTAATTTAAAATGTCTCTGAACTCAGTATTGTCTCACTGATAACTGTAATGGTTCTCTTCCTGGTTTCACAACTCCAGACTTTCGTTCAGACATTAACCTGTCTAGATATCCTTTGTCCCCTGCCTTCCTTCCTGTATTGGTCTATAAAAACCCAACTTACCTTTAAGGCCCCAATCAAAAAACACTGCCTTAAAGAAAGCTTCATTCACCACCTCAGCTAGAACAACTTCGCCCTTTAAATCTTCTGATTCCTTCCTGTAACTCTAGAAGCTGTCCTCATATACTTCCTTTTAGTTTCAATAGTTGTGTGCATCCTTGCTCTGTGCTTCTGGAATCCTGGATACTGTTTGAGAGGGCAGTTAAAATTAAGACAAACACAGGTTTGTTTTATTAAGGCAAATCCAAGACATTTTCAAGAGTTTTTAATATGAATTTGAAGTATTCACATTTCAGAACTCAGTAAGAGCCCTGCTTTAATCTGTCCCCTAGAGATAGCATATCATCAAGGTGCTAGAGGAATAAGGCCATGGGACTGGTGACAGGAACTGGATGGTCCCCGGCTGGAAGGGGGAGCTGTGGGAGGGGCTGCCCTATGGGCAGGACTCTCTGATTGGCCCTTTATGTGGGAGTGGTCCTTACAAAGGTCAGGCACTGGGAAACCACGGTGCTTAGATTTCCAGCCTTCTAAACTATCCTCACATGAGTCACTGTTATGTTTTGAGAGGTGGTGCCAGACTGAGTAATAGCCTCTCCCAGGAGGTCTGTAACGGGAAGTCCAAGCTCTCCAGGTCACCTCTCTGGGTGCTTGTAGGAAGGTGCTGAATGTAACTCAGCCCTGTCAGAGCGGGTAGCCTGGAGAACAGATGCTTCATATCATTGTCTATGGCAGAGTCTTCTCCATCACAACTGAGCTCACCTAAGATATATGAATAAATTTTTGCTGCAATATGTTCAGAGAGCTTTCTCCTATGCCCGCCTTCTACTTTTTTTTCCCATAAAACTTCTGTGGCTTCAAGAAAATAAAAATCTACTCAAGTGCTCTTTTGCTACTGCCATGACATTCTGTGACTGTATTTAAAATGACTTGTGAAATTTTCTGTTGAGTTCTGTTTCCTAGGGACAGGGCCTTTCTCTCTCAGGACCTCCCAGTTACCTGACTTGACTTTCTGCGGGTAATCCCTCCTGACCCAGGCTCTACCAACTGAAGGGTTGAATTTGAGACACTGGAGATCTGTGCCAGACTTATGATTCTAGCATCTGCTTGGTGTTAACAGAGCTTGCCACCCAGGCTGTGGTTTATGCACTAATGAATGTGAAGCTCACCTTCCTTTGAGGCAAAGTGGCTAGTATGATGTGATCTGGGCATATCCCTTAAGAGGTTTTACAGAATGACATTCTCTCTGAAGCTTCACATCAAAAGGTCTCAAAGCCTTCACAGCATAAAGGTCACATTTGTTAAGCTGATTTCACCAAAAGAATCCATTATGCTTAGCAGTATTTTCCTCATTAAAAAATCGTAAGTTGTTTATTATGGAAAAGGTAGGCAATGTGGGACATTATAAAGAAGGAAATAATAAGTACTTAAATCCAACTACTCACAGGTAGCAGAGCATGTGTGTGAATCCTTACAATAATTTTTATGTGTAGAACCGTATGATTTTTAAAATTTTATCTAAAAAATTGGAATTAGATTTTGTAAAACATTGTTATTCCTGCTTTTCTGCTGTACAGATAAAGGATTGACATTTTGATTTATTGCTGTGTAACTGTTCACAGAAAAGACTCTGAAGATGGTCTGTTTGAATTAAATTGTAGATGTCACTTATAGTGTGACCCTTGTCACTTATAGTGTGACCCGTGTCCTTTGTAACCATTATTTTACATTCCTCATCTTTACAATGGGGATAATAATTTCTACTTCAGAGTTGTTGTAAATATTGAAGTGAGTCAACACTTGCCAAGTACTTACAGCCATGCCTGGCAGATAGGAAGGGCCTTTGCAGGCTTGCTGTAGCTGTTGGAATGATCACTACTACATTTTCTTTTACCAATGCCATTTTAAAGCCTGGCTAGGACTACATTGTTTGGACATAGCATGATATGTAATACTTAGCCAAGGTACCATTGTTGGGTAGTGGAGACTCTGTTTTGGTATGAATAATAATGATATAAATATCCTTTTACCATCTCATTTGTCTTGTTTTTCTAAGTTAACTTTATTATGTATAAAGTATATACATATTATAATATACATATATACTATACACAATATATACATATATATTAAAGTGGTTATTATAGTGAAACACTTCAATATATCCATCGTTTGATATGATTATTCATTCACCCACATTAGGTGGGTTTATGGAACAATTTTATGCAACAAAGCTGCATCATTGCGAACAATCACTGTCACTGGGCAACACTTGCCGGGGCAACAATGACTCATCAGATCACCATCTTGAAACTGATTGAGGGAGTGTGTCAAATGCATGCTTCTTAATGATGTCTGAGGTTTTACTGACTGTTGTGGCTTGAATGTGGATGTCCCCCAAAAGTTTCATGCACTTGGATGTCATGGATTATCCATGGAACTATGTGCTGTTAGGAGATGAGGGCCTGGTCTAGAGGAGTGGATTATGGGCATGTGGTGGATTATAGGTGTGTGTGGTGGGAGACGTGTGTGGTAAATTATAGATTACAGGCATGTGGTGGAATTAGGGGCTTAAACCTGGAAAGGGCAGAACACTGAGGCTGGACCTGGAAGGATGAGTGCTCTTTCTTTCTTTCTTTCTTTCTTTCTTTCTTTCTTTCTTCCTTCCTTCCTTCCTTCCTTCCTTCCTTTCTCTGTTCCTTCCCTCCTTCCTTCCCTCCTTCCTTCCTTCCTTCCTTCCTTCCTTCCTTCCTACCTTCCAGGACTTGGCTTATTTGCAATGCCATAAGAAACTTGGCTTCTTGTTTTCAGTACTGTGAGAAACTGCCTCCACCTCCACTATGTGCTTCCACTGCTGTTGGCCACCCATGGATGGACTGTGACCTTCTGAACCTGTGATCTAAAATAAATTTTTTCCTCTCTGATTTGTGCATATTTGATAGTTAGTCACAGCAACAAAAAATAATTAAAACACAGAACAAACCATGGCTTAATGCTCAGCTCCTTTTAATTAAAAGTTTATAACTGAATTCTAGATTTCAGTCTTTTACTGTCTCCTAGGTTCCCTGGAAAGGTAGCCATACCTACTCTCTCCTGTTAGGTTCTGCAGAAATTCACAGCCTAATTCACTTAATACATAGAAATGGGCGAACTCTCCACTAATCTTAACCATCTCCAATCACCTGATCACTTAACATGGTGCCAGGAGTCTGTGTTTCTGCCACAGTAGGAAAACATCCTTTTGAAAGCAAGAATGAGGCTACTAACATGAACTAAAAATAGTAGAGAGTTGAGCAGAACTGGCCTATATTGTTAGCAACTAAGATAATGGTACCACTTGGTCATTGAAAAAAAGTTGACAGGGACATTCCGAGAGGACTGATGGCATTCTGGATTTTGACCTGGGTGCTGGTTACTTGCATGTGTTCAGTGTAATGTGATAGTTTATAAACTGATAAGTGTACTTTTTGATATGTATTTTGTACTTTAGTTAAAAGTTAAATGGCCGATATTCATAAATCTAATTAAAGACATTAAAGAGACTGGGAAGGTACATCTATACTTAAGAATAATGACTTTTTGCCAGCAGAGCTACCAGATTTAGCCAAGAGAACTATACAACATGAGGTTAAATTTGAATTCCAGATAAGCCACATACTTTTTCTTTTGTTTTAAAAAAGATACGTATATTTTATTTTTAAATGTTTAAGGAGAAAACTAATTTTTATTTTTTCCCAAAGTTATTTGTATAATGTCTGAATGTGTTTTTTTTAAAAGGCATGCATTGCTTATTTGGGATTCAAGTTTAAATAGTCACCCTGCCTTTTATCTGGCAAATGTAATATTAAATTTTCAAATGTGTCTTATCTTCAATATGACAAAAGGAAAAAGTACATATATTGAGTGATACAAACTAAGAATATGTAGGCTTGGTGAGGAATACTGAAATCAATAAATGATGAAGGGGAGAGAGAAATGAGATAAGTTCCAGTTTTCCATTTTTTCTTCACTCCTCATTTTTTTCAAACTTCATCTGATGCTTCTTAATTTCTCTTTTTCACATTCATATTAATGAAAAAAGGGAGCTGGGCCTGGTGGTACAGGCCTATAATCCCAGCAGTCTGGGCTACTGAGGCAGAAGGATTTCAAGTTTAAGCCCAGCTGGAGGAACTTAGTGAGACCTTGTCTCAAAAATAAAGATTCAAAAAGGGCAGAATATAGCTCAGTGTGAAAGCCCTAGATTTGATCCCCAATACTGGAAAAAGGAGGGGGGAGGGACAAGAACAGTAAAGGGAAAAAAATGTAATGTCCAAGTCATTTCCACTTGGGTTTAGTAAGTTTGAATCTGTAACTTGTTGGTTGGTGTTTCTGAAAATGTTGTCATTGCATTTGGCTGTGTTCCTTTTTTCTTGATTTCATTAAACTTTTTCCTTTTTTTTTTTTTCCTTTGAGAACTTGGCCTGTAACCCTTGGCCAGATGAAAGTTGAACTCTTCTCAATATAATAATAGTTTTTTGCTAGCAGTCTGGAGATTCCTAAGAAAGCTAAGCATAGAAATCCCATTTAATCCAGCTTCTGCCTTGTTGGGCATATTCCCAAAAGAAATAAAGTCAACACACCAAAAAGACACATGGGTATCCATGTTAAAGCAGCACAATGCCTAATAGCCAAATCCTAGAAAAAACTTACCTGCCCATCGGTAGAGGAAGGGTTACAGAAGATGTGGTACCTATACACTATTGAATACTAAGCAGCCATAAAGAAAGACAGTTATGAACTATTTGAGTGAAAATGGGGCCACTTGAGTCAATAATGCTCAGTGAAATGGGCCAAAAACAAAAATCTGAATATAGATGGCTGTCTCTCTCATGAAATCCACAAAAATATAATGGCATAAAAAGTCCCCAATACAGATGACAAGGTACAACTAGGGGCAGAAGAGTCCCAGGAAAGGGATGAATATCTGAAAAATGGGGGAGAGGGTCATGTATGGACATTGATTCATTCAACGCCATGTCTTTAATATGCTGTAGAATTTGGAATTCATATATATATATATATATATATATATATATATATATATATGTATACAAAAATTTAAGAATTAAGTGGAAAAATTATTCCTTTTCCTTTTTTTTTTTAAATCTCTAGTTCCGTAGGCTAAAGCTGAAAAATCTTGTTTGTTACTCATCTCTGAAAGGTCATGTTTCCCCTATTCTCTCTTCACTAATGTTAACTAATATGCACCTGGTACAGTTTACCCACGTTTCTCACACAATCGGTAAATTTGAACCTGTGCAATTATTTCCTACTTTTCCAAAGGCTTCCACATCATGGTTTTATAAGCAAGTGTGTCACTCATTTTACTTAAAATGAAAGTCTCAAGTCAAGAGTGTTTTGCTAATGTGCTTTTATCTAAACAGAGAGAGAAGGAGAGGGAATAGGAGAGAGTGATAAAGGCCTCATACCTGCAGAGAAGATGATAAAGAGGCACATGAGTAATTCAGTAGAAAGCATCTAAAGGAGAAAGAAAACAGCACCCACTTTTATGAAGTGGTATTAGCATAGATACATAAATTATCTGCATTTTAAAAAACATTTCATAAGCATTAGTGAAAGGTTCATTACTCAATCAATGACTTACCCAGTTGCAAAATCCTTAGCAACTCTAATACTTTCAACTCTAACGTTTCCCTGCCAAGGCAATGGTGACCTTGAGCAACTAAGTAAGCTCCCAGCAAGGTGCTGGGGTTTCAGCAATTCCTGACCAATTAATTGCCCTCACAGTTTCTAATATTCCTAGCATTTAAAAATCTCCACAGACTGTTCCCACCTACTTTTCCAGCCTTGTATTTCACAACCTGCATTATAGTCTGTTCTGATCAGGTCTTTGCTTTAGCTGCTAGATAATTCTCTGCACCATGTTGTGGAAGCACATATATATCATATCAACTTACAGTCCTGTCCCATTTTTGGCCCTCCACACCCTCCTAACTCCCCCTAACTCCCACTATCACACCCATATGGTGCTATACAATTCCTGTATTCTGGGTTTCCCAAATCAGAGAAAACATACGATAATTAACATACTTAATATTCTGGGTCTGACTCACTTCACCACTCAAGTCACCAGTCTTTAGCTCAGCTTCCCACCCCTAGAATGGGCTGCAGTGACCATATCTTGATGCCTCTTCTCTGTGTCCAGCAGAGCCCTTTGGTGGGAAGATTTGATGAAAGTTCTTCTGTTTTTGATCTTAGTATATCTCTGTTGAGATTCTTTAACAAGGCCTTACCCAGCAGACCACATATGAAAACAACTGTAAGAATTAATATTCACCAACCATTTCCTCTCCAGCATGAGACTGGATAAAACCAACAAGTGGGACAACATTTTGACAACAAGGCATAGTAAAAGCGTAACTGCAGGATAATTATCAGCAAATACCTTCAGAGAAACTCTCACAGGTCTAAGAGTTGTCAAAGCAAAATAGTTACTCGTGTTATCCCTACCAAAAAATAAAGCCAAGAATTAATTTAAAGAGCTCTAAGCATGAGTGTCAGATAATAAGTACACCACAGATTCTACAAAAACGAAACAAAACATAACATAACTTTGTTCTGAGTTAATTTGATCCTAATCTAAGACACCTGCCATTTAGAATTCCGATCTAGAAATATTCAATGGTAGGAGTAATTTTACAAACCAAGGATAATGCAAAGCTGGGTACATAATGGCAATCCCCCAAACCATAATTGAAATACATCGCTGGGAATACAATAAGCTGCTTTATCTCCCTTTACAAATCTCCCAGGGCATCTGCAGCTACTGTGATACAACGGGAGTTGATGTTAATCTGGAATAGCTCTCATCACTCATGGACACAGCTGGATATCTACTCTATAGACTTAAATCTACCTTCTTTTAAAGATACCAAGTACCAGGTCTTCTACTTGGCACACGAAGAAGTAAACATTAGCAAGCCTTTGTTGGGGTACACTGCGTTCAATGGGGTGGCTAAGTGGAATGTAGGTAAAATAAAAAGAGAAGTTTTCTCTCTCTACATTACATTAAAAGAACAGAAAGACGCTGGACACGCTGATGGCAGCGGGGTAGGCACTTGTGCCCTCATAAATACAAAATGTCATGTGTATGTATCCCTGGAAATTCTGCACAAGTTGCAAACCCATATTACTGTTATGGGTAAACTTAACGTTGGCCCAGTTTCCACTTAGTTGCAATCTCTTCCCGCTGCTTGCAGACATGTTATATTCGGTTTGCTTGCTTCATGACAGGCTCATTATAATCTTTGTTGCTTGTACCACTTTATGGAATTTGATTGCAATGTACATCTTGTTGTGCTGCTCAAGGGACGTAATGAAAAATGAACGTAAAAAGATTGTAAAGGTGTTTAGGCACATAGTGGTGGTTATATAATCTTTGAAAAAAAAGAGTAGAGCATTTAGAAACATGTCCATGAGACACCCTTTGTACTCCTGATTCTGGCCAAGTCAAAGGGACATATGTACGTCCAGACTAGTCTTTCTGGGTAAGTATTATCTGAAAGACACAGGAACTAGCAAAATTAGTGTTAGCTGCAGAAGCTACTCACCTGTACCTGTGTTAACCCAGCTGGTTTTTGAAATGCTGGTTACAATGGTTCAAGAAAGTGAGCATCACTGTTTATGTAGTTTAAGTCTATAAAACTCCTTTTCCTGAGGTAACTGGGTGTGACACAGCACTATAGTGAGAGTAAGTGCCATTGGTTTAGCCAGACATCACTGAACTTTCTGGTGAATACTCAGGCTGCTTGTCCCTGCCACCAATGGACCACTGAGCTGCTGCTCTGTTGCTGAATGAAGACCCATCCTCGACCTGCCAGGCAGGGTTGTTGAAGAGTAAGCACCTTGTAGATGTTCCGAGTAGTGCCACTGGACCTGTACACATTCGTGAGGGTCTTTCCTGGTGAGTAAGCCCCCATTAAAAAGCCATAATGAACCTTGTGTCTCACAAACTGTCTCTGGATACTTACAGCAGTCTCTCAACAGCCTACTCCTCAATCCTAGCACAGCTGGGGTGGGATGAGACAGATGATAACGCAAATCTGGAAAAAAATAATAGTGATATTTGGTTGTCCTTGAGTCTTTGATTATAAAATAACACATAGTACATAAGAATGTTAAGGGAAATATGTCTCTGAGATATAAGACATTATGTGTATATTTACTTTGAGAGATTTTTCAGAATGAAGTTTGTATTCTGTATTAATTTGTATTCTTAAATTAAAAGAGCATATGCTGCCTATCTAAAAGAAACTTTTAATACACTTATTTTTCTAGGCATCATATTACCTTTAGGTCTGAATAAGTAATAATTGCTGAATTTTCTGAAACTTGGTTTACATTATTTAGAAGATAGTTCTCAAAAAGCAGCAATTAATACCACATGTTTTGCTGTCAATATCTGTATGAACTGGTTTCATATATATGTATGTGGACAAATTCTAAAGTAGACATCAACAATAACCTCATGGTGAACTTCTTGAAAACCATTTGCTTCTAAAATTTTATCAAACTGTTTGGTTGCTCAAATTCATTTAGCAAGTTTAATGTTTTCTTTTAAGCTATTGGAATTTTTATGATTATAAAAACAATGCTTCTCTTCCTCTGACATACATACATATACATTTACGCACACAGTGTAATTTCCAGCACTAATGATTTGAACAAGTATCAGCCTTAAATCATTTCAAGTGATTTTTTTTTTTGTTGCTCTGTGGAGCCATCTCCTGGTCAAAGGTGTGGGTTTTTTAAAACATAAAAATGCAAGTTTTTCTCTGTACAAAGTAGATCTAATATCATGTCCTCCCCTTACAGGTATAGTTATGAGTATGTAGCCCAAATAATACCTGCAGAAAAAGTCCTTCCAGAATAAATAATCAGAGTATCCTGGTAAGAGTATCGTGTAGAATAAAATCCTGTCCTGTCAGGAAGACAAGTAGGTCCAGTATTAAGGGGAACTGTTTCCGATGTTCAACAAGTTTTCATATACTTCTTCCTGCTAAATAAAATAAAAAATACATGTACATGCTTTATAGTACATACATTTTTATTTTTATTTATTAAAATGATTGTAAATTATTCTTTTAATTTTATTTTTTAATTGAAATTATGCTTTATTAATTGAAAGTCATAACTTGAGCAATGTTGAACATGAAGAAGGCAGCAGTGACTTAAAAGCATACAAATCAAAAAGTATACAGTAATCAAGAGAAATTCAAACAAATCCCTGACTTCAATACATTGAGGGGCACATAATTCAGAAATTTAAAAATTGCATTACGTATGCAATTTTAACTATCTTCTTGCCTAATTATTTTGTTCATGCGTGAATTCCAAATTCTGTAACACATTGGAGACATGGGGTTTGGGGAATCCGTGTGTGTCTATGCCCACTCCTTTTTCAGAGGTTCACCCCTTTTCCTAGCTGATCATTGCCTCTGTTTCTACCCTATCACTCACATTGGGGCCTTTTCATGCCATTATTTTTGTGGGTTTCATAATAGGGACACCTGTCAATAGTCAGTCTTTTGTGCTTGGTCATTTCACTGAGCATTATTGACTCCAGGTGGCCCCATTTTTGTTCAAAATCTTCGTATCTGTCTTTATGGACTGCATAGTATTCCATTGTATAGGTAACACATCTTTAACCATTCCTCTGTACGTAGATTTTTAAGACTGTATAGATCAGTACCTTTTTTACTTATTAAAATTAATAAAGTAAACTAACATTTTATATTTACCCTTCTTTTTTACTACAACTATATTTTCTCACTTTTAGTTAGCAATCCTCTGCTGGAGTCAATATGAACTGTGGGACTGAATGCACAGGTGACTGGTACACTGAGTATTGACAGGGTGTTGTTCCTACCTCTCCTAGTTCCTTCTCTTTTGTCATCTCCTGAAGGTTTTATTTTGAATTCATCCTAGCCTCAGGCAGACTTAAAAGCACCACCTGTGTTTGGAGGACTGTGGGTATCCTCACACCTTTGTGTAGTGTTTTATTTTTCCATAAATAAGAAAATTTTGGGTAAAAGCTGTCCATTTCCAGTTATTCTTTTAACAATAATGGTCACATCAATGCAAGGGGACCAATGACCATAGTACATATAGCACAAGTGACTTCACAGTGATCATAGTAGGCCGGACTGACACACACTGAGGGAGGATGAAGCTGAGGTCAGCCTAGGCCCAAGCAGAGCAGGTACAAGTGGCCAGGATGTGTGGGCAGGTAGGCATGTTGTGGGTTACACTGAGGTCATCTTTTTCCATCTGAGGACTCTGTACATTTTCAAACCAATGACCTGGGCTCAAGGGTATCTCAGCAGTTAGAGCGCTTTCCTAGCAAGTGCAAAGCCCTGGGTTTGACTTCCCAACACCATATAAGCTGGGTGTGGTGGCACATGCCTGTGATTCCAGCCCTTGGGAGGCTGAGGCAGGGGATTTGCTGTGTGTTCAGGGCCAGCCTGGGCTATATAGCGAGTCTAGGATCAGCCTGGACTACACAGAAAGACCCTGTCTCAAAAAAAAAAAAAAAAAGATAAAAAAGGTGACCTACTTATAGTTTACAGAGTATCTATCTGTGGTTTTCATGGCTTTTTCACTGCAAAGAATGTCCACTGAATCAGACAGTCTGAAGCATTAAAAATAAATCTAAAAAAAAATTAACATCGACCAAATAAAAGTAAGTTAAAACACTCTACACCTAACATGAAGAGAGAAAACCTGTACTCCACAGACACAGTACAAATGAAACAGAAAGACTGTTGGGTTGAGAGTGAGGTGTGAAGATTCTCTTTGAAATATATGCTCTTAAAACTTTCATATTTTAAAGCTATTTATAATCTTATTAATCTTTTTGTTGAATATACCATGTGTGAAAAAATGGAGACAAAAATAGTCTTAGCTCCCTCCTAGAAGTGTGTTCTAGTTGTCTTGCCATGATGTTTATGACTTATCTCTTCAGAGCAGTGTGCTCACAGCACTGAGTTGGCTTCCTGGCAAGCAATGCTGATCGCAAGCTGGCAGGTTCTGGGGGTCTTTGTATGTACTGAACAGCTGCTTTAGTAACTCTGAGTAAGCCACGAATATACAAAATGACATGAAAATGTTAGATCAGATCCTACTTTTCAAAATGCTTCATAGCAGAGAATATGGCTCTACTGATTGTGATGGCTGGCTTCTTTTCTGCAGTCAGATGACTTATCTGTGTTTTCTAAATTCTCAGAACATGTATACTTTTGGGGCAGGAGACATGGGAGTACAAAGAAAAATAAATTAATTGCCCAGAAGACCCTGAAAGTTAAAAAAACTTGATTTATTAAAATTCTGTTCCCTGTGCCCCCAGCCTCAATATATGTACACTATTAATAATGTTTTTCCTCTTTTCACAAAGTCCTGCAAAAAGGATGAGCTTGGTTTAGGAGTAGTCAGTCTAGAAGAGATGAAAGAAAACAGGGCTTTGCTGGGAGAAAAACTCTCCACTTGCTGCAGGTACACTGCTTACAGAACTCACAATTGAGAAACTTTAAGAGCTTAAAAAGATAATTTCTATAACTATGCAGAAACTCACCCAAGCCACAAGGAGTTTTAGCAAGAGACAAGATTAGGCTTTAGGTCCTTTTCAAACATTTTCTCTTAAAGTTTCTGTAACAGAGAAAAGAGGGAGAAGCCAACCCCAGGAAAAAGAATTGATTTAATACAGTGTATCCTCAAAGGCCTGTGGATTCAATGCCTGTGGTAGTTCTCATTAAGCATAACTGTGGAGGGCAGAGCAAACAAGCCTTCAGGTTAAAAAAAAAATCTTCAAAATAAAAGCATCTCCCAATATAAGCCTGTAACTATGGTTGCTCACACATGGTTGACAGAAGTCCAATCAGCTAGAAACTTCCTGGAAAGGTTCATGGATGCTGCAGAGAAATGCCAGGTCTGGCTGATCAGCAGCAGCCGGAGACTGACTATTCAAGCTGCAGGACGGTTCTTAGGCTCCTGACCCACTTCAGGGGAAGTGGTTTGCAGTACGAGTAGAGGAATGGCAAGCTCTGTTCTGCCCAAATAAGGCAAGTCTGTGGCCGACAAGGGGATGATCCCCCAGAGGGCAGACCCACGACTGACGGTGGCTCAACCAAGAGAGTGACTCTACTGTCAGCACCGAGGTCTCACGATTTCTACCTAACAGGATCCTGTGTGTGTACCATGGTCAGCCACGGCTCCACCGGTCACATTCACACTGTAGTCGTGTTGTGTCTTCTCCGTGCATTGAGACTTGAGAATGATGAAGGCAGATTAACTTCATGGCTCCACATGTCAACACCATAGAGAGGAATAAAAATCTTATTAGCTGAATGCAAGAACTGGATAAAAGGAACTGGAGAAGGAATGACTCCCTCCAGATTAAGAATGCAGTGTGAATGAAAACTATGGTGCATATTTTTCATTAGAGGAAAAAACATGTTGCCATTAATCTCCCCCTTAAAATACGGCCTCTGTTGTGGTTTGGTTCTGGAACATCCCCTAAAAGCTTTATGTACCTATGGATACTGTGTACTGTTTGTTGGCATTTGGGCACTGGCTGGAAGTGGTGGATGCTTGGGGCTTGATCTGGAAGGGTAACTCTGCCCCTTCTCTCTAACTTGGCTTTGTTCTGGCATGCCAGGTGAGGAACTTTTTCTCTGGCTTTGGCCCCATTGTGTGGTTCCACATTTCCACCTGCCAGCCCATGGATGGGCTGTGACCTTCTGAAACTGTGAGCTACAATAAATCTTTCCTCAAAGTTGTGGATGTCGGTGTTCCAGCAGCAGGAAAATAACTGAGACAGTCCCTCATCTCAAACACACTTATCTTGTGGATTTTTGTTATTGTTATTCAAGGCAAGAAGAGGCTTATTGAGAAACTAAAGCTCTCAAGGAGTGTGGAGAGGGGGCCTCGAGAGGTTTCTGTTTATCCCATCATCCTTGCCGCTTTCTGAAGCAGTTCTGGAATTCTGTGGGGATTGTCGTTACTTGTGCTGGAATGACTATCTCAATGTCCTGAATTGATTCGAATTGTTTGCCTTTCATAATCGTTTTGACCCTGAGGAAAAGCCAGAAGTCTCCTGGATCTGCTGATACAGCGGAGAAGGTTGTATCATAATGTTCTTACAAGCCTGCCTTTCCATTGAATGGGATTTGGCAGCAGCCTTCACTCTATTTTTCTTTAATCACACCTTCTAAAAATACTCATGAAAGAGATCTTCCAGAACTAGTTCAGGGAATTGCCAGACAATAGGAAATGTATGTTTAAAGAGAAGGAAGTTATTTTGAGGAGGATTAGTGGCAAAGGATCTTATACTGATACAATTTTTAATTTTTTTCTTTAATTCACGATATATGTTGATCACATCTCTGTGTACTTGAAAAGACTGTATATGAATTTTGGGAATCTAAAGTAGCCTAAGGGAGATCATACAGGTCAGAAACTAGAGTAGGAAACAGAAATTGGCTATGAGAAGCAAAGACATTCAATACATGGAATTAGAAACTTAACACATTTAAGTAGAAATAAACTCTAGTCCATGCCTTCAAAAACAGATCTGAGAATGTTCTACACAACTAGCCCAGCAGGGTAGATAGAACTTCTGCCATCAACAGGAGACTGTCTTTGGACCGTTGGCTTCAGAAGCATATGCAGAGATTCGGCCACTACTGCCACCGCTACCGCCAGCTCCACAGCAACGCTGAATCTCTTCAATAAGCATCGCTAATGATGAACTAGCAACGTGCCACTGAAATCTTAGCGTGGAAAAATCTCTGCCTTTCTGTGCCTGCTATCAGGAAGGATCAAAAGAAACAGCCTAATTGTTTTCACCTCAGTTTAACCTCAATCTTGCCCAAGTGCATCTGATTAGCAAAAGCTAAATCATGTGAGGCTGACTGGGAAAAGTGGCTTGGAGCTTCCTAGCTTCTGCATTGTACAAAGTACGTGAAAAGGAAAGTGGAGTGACAGCTTGGTGTTCCACTTGACCCTTTCTGCCAGGGAATGACCGTAGGCTGGCTGACACATTAATCCACCGTCTTTTCCTTTGCCTTCATCTGTCATAGAGGCTGGAATGATAAATGTTTAATTTCTAGCCTTCTTTGCAGCTAGAATTGTCTTTTGCCAATAAGATGTGAACAGGATTCTGATAAGTGATTTGGAGAAACTTTTGCTTTCACTCTGAGTGCAGGAAAAACCAGCTGATGCAGCCGTTTGCCTCTTCCTTCCTCTTTCTTCCTGAAATTAGGCCATGATACATCTGTTGACCACACAATTTAAAACAGGGTTGGGAGTGTAGCTTAGTGGTAGAGCACTTGCCTAGGATGCATGACACCCTGATTTTAAACCCTGGTATTGAAAAGAAATAAAGCAATAATAAATAAATCAATAAAAATAAAGGCCAGCAAACTAAAAGTGATGGGTCAAAAAGCTAGAAAGGACCCAAATCCTTCCTTTCATTGAGTAGCTAAAAATACCACAAATTGCTTGCCTTAAATTTCCTGTTACATGAAAAAATAAGCCCATATTTGTTTGTAAAAGCTATTATTAGATTTTCAGATTCTTTTGATCATATCTGAATGACTCACAGATTTATTTAATACTTTTCATGGAAAGATTATGAAAATTAGATAATATGCCTTGAGAGAATACTTTTAAAAAGTATTGTAATATGGCAAAATTTTGAATCATCTACCAAGAAATATATTTCATAAAATAGATACAGTCAATATTCATGTAAGTTTGCATACATAATGATCATATATTTTACTATTCAATGTTTACACCTCCAGCTTCTATCCAAGATTATTCTTCTATCCAAGATTATTCTCCAGGGAGCATCTTTTATATTTCTCTTAGTAACAAATTCTCTCAACTTATAGTAGTCCTAAGATTCCCTTATTTTACTTCATTTTTAAAGGCTGTCTTTCCTGGATGTAGAATAATAAATTTGTAGCAATATTTTTTAGCACATTGAAGATATCATACAATCACTCTAGTTTTCAATTTTTCTGTTACAAGTTCAACGTCAGTTGAATCTTACTGTTATTTCTTTAAGACTTTACTGCCTGGTTGCTTTTAGGACTTTCCTGTCTTTGATTTTTGTTACTTTTGCTACAATATGTGTAAGTGTATATGGAATTTGTTTGGGGCTTTGTTCTAAACATTTTGTGGCTTTCTGTTTGTAGAGTTATTTTAAATATAGTTAGTGTTTGGTTGGTTAGTTGGCTGGTTGGTTGATTGTTTTTTTGCAGTACCAGAGAATGAACTGTGAGCCTTCACACTTAGCTACATCCCAGCCTTTTTACTTTTTCCTTTTGAGATAGGGTTTCACCGAGCTGCCCAATCTAGCCTAGAATTGTGATCCTCCTACCTCAGCCTGTCAGGGCACTGGAATTACAGGTGAGCACCACAGTGCCTGGCTGCCTTTTCTTTTTTCTAAACCTTGGATGATAACATTGATGAATGAATCTTCTGTAGATCTGTTTTCTAATATCCATTTTCAGCTTTAGATCAAGTTGTGTCATCTTTATGATTTATTCTGACTGTGAAAAACCATAGAGACAATTTATGATCCTGAATTACATCATCTTACATAGAAGACTCATTTTTGCTCTACAGGGAACAAGTACAAGAATACTTATTTCCTAGCAAAGAAAATCCTTTTCTAACCAGATATTGAAGTTATTAAGAACAGTTTCAATTATTAAGAACAGTTTCAATTCCCATAAGGCAGTGATACTCAACCCCAGTTGTAGAGTAGCAACACATTGAAAACTTTAAAAATGTGTTAGAAGGCTGGAAGAATAGCACAGCAGTTAGTGTTTGCCTAGCAAACCTAAGGCACTGGGTTTGATTCCTCAGCACAACATAAGCCAGGTGTGGTGGTATACGCCTGTAATCCCAGCACTTGGGAGGCTGAGGCAGGAGGATTGCCATGAGTTTTAGGCCAACCTGGACTATAGAGTGAGACCCTGTCTTAAAAACAAAACAACGAAAAATAAAATCATAATAATATGTCCAGGCTCCACTCCAGAGACCTGATTCAACAGGTGTGAAGTAAGGCACTGATTTTTGGAGTAGTTTTATAAACTTTTATTTTAGAAAGATCTGTAGATCTGTAGTTATAGTTCTTTAGCCCTTTTCCCAAAGCTTCCCCACCAGATGCCAACAGTTCACACAATTACACTAAAGGAGCAAAACCAAGAAACTGACATTAGCATAATCCATACAGCTTATTCAGATTTCACCAGTTACTCATGGACTTACTGTACATGTATGGATACTCAGATAACTCTATGAATGTTTTCTCATCTCTAGTCTTCTATACCAACCACCGTGGTCAAGATACTTAACTGCCCCATTGCTCTTTTTGTTATCTTTTTATAACTACACTCATCCCCTCCACTCTACCCCGTCCCCTATCAACCACTGATCCCATTCTCCATCTTTGTCATTATTGTTCTGTTGTTGGACATAGAACTCTATTAAATAATTTTCAAGTGAAGAGAAAACATTGAGCATAGAAAAAAATGTATTGGCCCCAGGCGAGGTAATTCTACACCATGGAAAGGACTGGTTGTTAAAGCAGGAGTCCCAGGTTCCAGGCCGGGGCCAGCATCGACCCATGGCCTGTTAGGAACTGGGCCACACTGTGGAAGGTGTCTGGCAGGTGAGCAAGCACAGCTTCATCTGTACTGGTAGCGGCGTCTCGATTCACATTCCCACCCAAGCTGCCTCCTGTCAGAGCTGTGGTCTGGCAGTGGATGACTACCTGAGGGGCACGAGCCCTGCTCAGAATGCGCTAGAATGCACACTTCTCATGGAAACCTGATGTCTCATGATCTGAGGTTGGGCTGAGGTGTAATGCAAGCACTGGAGAGCAGCTATCAATACAGAATTAGCAGAGAGATCTGACTGCAGAGACCATAATAATTTAGTTGCTTACAGGTTCCTACCAAAACCCCTTCAGCAATTGGCAGATGACTATCGGCAGGCTGCATGACGTGGCAGGCTACAGGGAGGGCAGTAAGTCGACATAGTTTGTTGCATAGCTGCGTTCGGTGGCAGGCTTTCAGTCTGAATCCGATACTTGCTGTAGTCCGTTCGTGCTCCATCCGTTACTTTGCTTACCACTTTTGTGAGTGTCCCTTCTCCATACTGCACACTTGTCTCAGCTACGGCAGCCCTCAAGCTATCTATATCCAAAGTAAGTCATGAACAAACTTCACTGGAGAGCTTTTGTGGACAGGGAGAAAGATCCAATGACGAGACAGCAAAATACTCAAAGACTGTCAGCAAAAAGAAAGCTGTATTTAAAAGAAAATACCAGGAATCATGCTTAAATTATGAACTTATGGCCACAGGTGAGTCACATTCTCCAGGCCATCTTATATACTCTGTGATGACTTTCTAGCCAACAAAGACGTGAGACCTTCACAACTATTTTAATATGTGAAGACGAAGCTCCCTGCTATAAAAGGCAAAATTTTAAAGTTTTTCAAAGGAAAAGAACATAAACACAAAGGACAAAAGCAGTTCGGAAAGGCCAGCACTTCATCAGATGTGTCTACAGAGAGCATCATTCCTAGTGGCTAATTTTAGGAAAGGCTTCAGTTCTAAGAATGGAATGTGTTCCTCTTCTGGCTAGCACTATCACTGGATGAAATAATGAAATAGCAGAGGCTATTGTATAGTTATTAGGGTTGACGCGTCGCCATGATACACAGTTCAAGTTAACAAGCCTACCATTGAAGGCAGCACAACAATACTTCATTTTGTGCAATATATTTTTCAAGAGGATGTGCATGAAGATATGTTATATACACTTTTGTTTCCAACCAACACCACAGCTGCAGCGCTGTTCAAGTCTTTGGATCATGACCTGTCAGGAACACTGAATTCGTTGTTTCATATCATTAGTGTATGCACAGATGAAGCTGCTGACGTGACTAGATGGCTTTCTAGTTTTAGTACTAAGGTCAAGAGGTTGCTTCTGAATGCAAGATGGCACATACTGGCTGCTGAAAATCCACCAGAACTTAATGTTTTTCAGGATGTGATTGAAATTGTCAACCTCATTAAGATGCTTGATTTTAACTCATCTGTTCACACAGCTCTATGAGAAGATGGACAAAGAGCATATGTGACTTATACACAGAAGTGAAATGAATTATTTATTCAGTTGACAGGATCTCACTTTGTAGTCCAGTCTTGTCCTGAACTCACCATGTAATCCAAGCTGGTCTTGAACACACCGGTCCTCCTGGATTATAGCTGTGTACCATCATGCTCCGTTCATATGGTGCTGAGGAACCAAACCCAGGGCCCTACGCTTGCTAGGCAAGTGCTCTAACCAATGGGTTACAACTCCAGCCCATTAAATTACTTTCTAAAGGTAGATTACTAGCCAGTTTTTTGGGTTTGAAAACTTGGTTATTTTGTGACATATTCAACCGAATTGTTGACTCAATCTTTTACTTCAGGGTAAAACAACAACTGTTCAAGTCAGCAAAGTGGCTGCATTCAGAACCAAACTAGATTTATGGGGTGGCAAGTGAACTGACATGTTTCAAACATTAGCAGAGATATTTGAAAGAAACTGAGCCAGCGCTTTCTCCCAACTGACACTTGATAAAAATACGAGTATTACTTCCCAGACACAAAAAGACCCAGGAATGGGAAGGAATGGATTCATGACCCATTTGTGAATAAGCCAGGTGAGTCAACTTTGTGCTAGAACAGGATCCAGTGCTTAAGACTGAAAATGAAATATCCATACTTTCTGAAAGAGAGTTGAGGACACACATCCTGGGATTGCCACAAATGCACTGAAAAGCTTACTTCCATTTTCATCATTCTATTCCTGTAAAGCAGGGTTTTCTGAGTGACAGCAACCAAAATGGGATTGCAGAGTAGGCTGGACAAAAGCAGCACACTTTGAGTGTCATTTGCCCTCCAAAATGGGACCGCCTAGTTGCAGGAAGTCAAGCTCAGAGCTTTGACTAATTCTGTTTATAATGTGTTATACAATTATTTCATTATGTATCATAGTGTAATAGTAATAGAAATAAAGCACACAATAAATCTGTGCACTTGAATCAGCCTGAAACCATGTCCCCTTCCAGGGCCATGAAAACACTGTCTTCCACCAAATTTGTCCCTGGTACCAAAAAGATTGAAGACCACACATCTACTGCAAGGCCTTCAGAACTGTATGAGGAACCCCTGGTTTGAATCCTGGTCTTCTAATTTGAGCGGTGTGACTTGAGGCTTTTACCTTCTCTAAGCCTCATATTTAAAAAAGGAATAATAAGGTTATCTACACCTTGAGATTGTTATGAGGATTAAATGAGGTGAAATCATTAAACACATGGTACTAATTGTTAGATACTAGTGACAAAAATAACAAGTGGGCACTAAGTTTCGGGTGCTCTGAAGCTTCCATTTCTCTGACATTTCATCCAAACACAACACAATCTGCCAGCGGTAAAATGAGCATTTGCAGAGAGCAGGACCACATTGTTCTCACCCACAGCAGCATAGTTTTCAAAGGTTTTAACTTGAATATGTTTTTTTTTTTTAAATGAACTTTGACTCCTAAAAAGTTCCTTCAGGGTGACAGGCATGTAGCGAGATCTTTCCCCTCAGTTCTGGCACAGACTTGCTATTGTCATTGCATACTCAGTGCTGAGTTGTCTTTCGTCTTTCTTAGCTCTGGTTCTTGGACATTTATCTCTGTTCTCCCATTCTCACCTTGGAGACAAACATGAATCTTGCACAGAATGAGGCCTTGAGGAAGTGGAATACTGGGATTCAGTGTGGAAGCCTGAAAGTGCCGGAACCGAGTATACTGGGAGGAGTGACTCTGGTTTTCCTCCTCTTGCCCTTAAATGTTAGGTCTGGTTCCATGGGGAGAAATTACAGAGGCAGCACAGTAGTATACAGCAAGAAATAGTACAGAAATGTGAGTGCCCATGGGTAAGAGTGTACAGGGGAAATGAGAGAGGAAAGTAGAGTAAAACAAAAACAGGGAAGAAAAAGAGGAAAAATGGAGGAAAGAAGCCGAGTGTGGTGGTCCCCATCTGTAATCGCAGCTTTCCAGAAGGCAGAAGCAGGAAGAATGTAAGTTCAAGGCCAGCTTGCGCAACTTAGTGAAACCCTGTCTCAAAATAGATAAAAAATGGTTGAGGATTTAGCTGTATGGTAGAGCACTTGCCTGGCATGTGCACAGCAGCAGGTTCATTTCCTACAGAAAGAAGGAAAGAAAGAAAAAGAAAGAAAGAAAGAAAGAAAAGAAAGAAAGAGAAAGAAAGAGAAAAGAATAGAAATGGTGAGAGATCACAATTAATTGCTGAGGAAATTTTCTATCTGCCCTTCATTAACCTGTGTCAAAGTCCAGAATGTGGTCAGAGTGTTTGAGCCTATCAGTCACATTTACCTTTGGACTAAGCTAACATTATAAACATTGTAAATAACAAGGGTTAGTAACCTGTCATTACCTGAGGTAGAGGGAAGAAATCTAAGGTATAAGTGGTAAGTGTGAAGACAAAGAGAAAAAGTTAAGGAAAAAAGATAAACTAATAAAAAAGAAAAGGAAAAAGGAAAGGGAAAATAAAAGGAAAGCAGGTACTACCTAAACCTGAGCATTCTAATAATTTTAAAAATGTACATTTCTTTGCAAGATTTATGTAATGTAATAACCAATATTATTTAATTACCATAGCACCTGACACATAGTAAGAGGTTGGGAAGTATACAGGTATGCAGCTGCGTGTAGGTGAGGTGGGAGGAGAGATGTTCAAGCAGGCAGGTCTGACCTGTGGCCTGTCATTTTTGTTTTTGTTTTTCTTTGCCTTTGATTTTCTTAATGTTACAATGAAGAATTTTAAGATGCTATCTTAGTACTTACAAATGTATATTAATCATATTATACATTTTATATCTGGCTCAAGATAATTCCTCTTCTTTCAATAAAACAAAGCAAAAAAAAAAAAAAAAAAAAGGCAGGCTGCACATTGCACATGGCTGTGTCCAGGCTCTAAACTCACTTAGACAAATGTACCATAAGCAAAGGCCAAGATGGACTTAGATGTGCCAAAAATTTATTGGAGAAATACCCATGAAGAATGAAGTGGGGTTGGGAGGGAGCAGGAGTGGGAGAAATCACATTTAGACCTTGAATAGGTCAGGCACGTATGAAAGGAGAGAGGGAAGACACGGAGATCAGCTGAGAAGATCCTCGAATACAGTACAGTTCTCAGAAAATTAGCTAGGCTGACCGAGAGTCCCTGAGCCAAAGTTGCCCATTACAGAAAGTCCTGACATGAGTACTGACTCCCCCCCCCCCCCCCCGCCCACCCGTTTGCGGATAGGCCACGGGGGCAGCGGGCAGCCATGGCTCGCTGTGCTGTCCACACAGGCTCCCTTGTCAGGACACATGCAGTGTGTGCCTTCGTGCTCCCTTACCAGCAATGGCCTGTTAACATCCACTGCTCTTGAATACATTTGCTGAGAGGATATTGAAATACTTTCTACCACATACCTGTACCATAGAAAGCCATATTAGAGAAAGTCCTCCTAACTAGCTTAGCCAAGTTGACCCCTGTAACAACTTCTTCCTCAAACTAGCAAAGCACCTTCAGGGCCTGGCCCTCTGCATCTCCATCTGAAATAATCTCGCTGAACATCTCTCTAATTGCCTGTTTCAGTCGTTTCCATTTTCCCAATTTCTGTTGTAGTGGGATTTGCCTTTCTGTCTACTTCCTGTTGGGTGTAAGACTGGTTCTGCTGCATTGATTTCCAGGCCTGAGTTTCCCCTACAGTGCTGCTGTTGCTTCTTACGTTCTCACAGCCACAGGCTAGCCCTGTCCTATTAGTCATGCCATTCAGGCTTCTAGAAACCAAACCCACACCAGAGTCCCAGGGCCCCATTGGTCTGAACCCAGTTACTGAAAAAAATGTTTCCTCTTCATGGATAAAAAGAACAGTGTGATGGATTTTATGTATATACTTTTCTCTCGAGCAATATAGCAAATATAGCAAATTTAACAAGTCAAAATTTTGTCTTATTTTTAAAACTTTTTCTCAGAGTTGCTATATGGATGTTTATAGTATATGTTAATCAAAACTTCCTACACTGGAGGAATAGCACGGCAGTTAGAGTACTTGGCTAGCAAGCACACGATCTTGAGTTCAATTCCCCAGCACCATATAAGCTGATCATAGTGGCACACGCCTGTAATCCCAGCACTCAGGAAACTGAGGCAGGAGGATTGCTATGAGTTCAAGGCCAGCCTTGGCTCCATAGTGAATTTAGGACCAGCCTAAACTACAGTATGAAAAAAATGTCTCAAAAGAAAAAAAAAAACTTCCTAGATTTTTTTTGAAGGAGGGGAGGAATTTGACAGAGCAATTCAAAGTTGTATATTAGAAGGAACAAAAAAAAGGAATGATGAAAGGAAAAGCTTCAAAAAGGCACTTCCCTATGTGATATACAAATAAATTTTACAGTGCTCCAGTGTCAATCAGAGAATGTGGTATATAGATACAATGTGAGAGTATTCGATCTTAAATAAAGGAGATACTGCCACCTGTGACATCATGAATGAAGCTTGGCGACATTACGCTAGGTGGACTAAGCCTGCCAGAAAAGGACAAATTCTGCCCGGTGCTGCTTACATGAGGTGTCTGAAATGGCAAAAATCCCAAGAAGCACCAAGAGAACAGTGGAGTTTACTGGTGGTGGGAGTAGGGGCACACAGGTAGTTGCTGTTTGGTGGGCACAAAGTTTCGTTTGTGCGTGATGAATAAAGTATTAAGGTCTCCTGTACAAATTGTGCCTAAAGTGAACAGTACTGTTTTGTACCTGAAAATTTTATTAAGATGGCGAGTCTCAGGTTAAATGTTCTTCCACAAAAAAGGAAGCACTCTAATAGTTTCAAATTTACAAAACAAGTGTTTTATAACTGAAATTGATTTAACCCCATACACTCTCATTTTCCTTGATGTTAGAAAATGCTCAAATTTGTCTCTACCTGAAGCACTTGGTTTAAAGAAATGTACTTCCTTGGGTCATGTAGGGATAAAATGGATGTAACCACAATATAGTATTAAAACATTGCCTGATGCATCATAGAAAAAATTAAAATCTTATAACCAGCTGCCCTATCACCAATTTTGTTTATAATTAATTACCTTCATTTCTTTTATACCTTTTATCTAGGACAAATGTTCAATTTTTACTTAAACATTTAATGGAGTTCTACTTCCAACAAGAGCTGGCCGGTTGTCTTTGGACTAAATTCTGGTCAAATCTAAGATCCAACCGAGGCTGTCCATGTTTTGGACAGGCATTTGTGTGATCAGAGGTCCCCTGGTGACATATCAGATCTGGTATGGGTTGGGGCACCTGCAGCTCATGCTGGCCTCTATTAACACGCAAGTAAAGCTGGTTCTCACTGTTCCTGGTCTTGGGAATTCATTTGAACTTCATCTCAAGCTTCCTTTTGCCCTCTGGCTCTCGGCACTCTTCCACTGCCATTGGGAGCTCAGGAACTTTCAGTGCCTTCTGGAAGTACCCCAGATTGGGAGACTCTGCCAAGTGCCTCTTCAACCCATCTGCCTGCACATCTCCCTTGGTAGAGTTCTTCCACCACCCAAGCAGAGAGTTTCTCAGAATCCTGGCCAAACTCAGTAAACTCAGGGCTCCTGTATAAGTTCTAGTCTCCTTGGCTGGGAATTTTCAAAGCTTTCTGGGTCTTTCTCTTACACGCTTTCCATCTGGGCTTTATTTAACTCCAGGTGGGTGGAGTGTATATAGTGCAGAGGGTCGGGGGATGGTTCCAAAATAAAATCTGTGCTTTATTTGGTCTCCTCCAAAATATCCTCTCTTGAACTGCCGTTCATACTCTCCTTTTTTTTCCTCTTTGGATTTCAGTCAGGGCAGCTAGTACATATTGTCATGCACGCTATTTGTTTTTTACTCTGGTTTCTAATATAAATTATGCTTTTTCCCACATTTGGCATTTTTCTTTAAACATATATGGAATTATTAGAAAACCTTTCAACAGAAAAATGAAAATCAAAGTTATCAGCCTATTTTTTTCTGTTGTCTGTCTTAGAATTAAGTTTGAAATTTAATCTCCCATTTTTTTGCCTTAGGAGAAAGCCATCTTCCCTTTGAAGGCCGGGCATAGACAGTGTTGTCAACTATTTAAGTGTAGTGTGGTGATAAAATGAATGAAACCATAATTTTAAAATGTTGCTGAATACAACACAGACAAATTCATGTTCAGTTACAGCAAATATTAAAACGTATAAGCACTTACTCTAATGCTCCAGTGTCCAACATTTTTGGAACCAGGGACAGTTTCATGGAAGACAATTTTTCCACAGACAAGGGACAGTTTCAAGGTGATTCACACCCATTGTTCTTGTTGTACACTCTGCTTTGTTACAAATAAATTATGATACAATGTAATTACACAGTTCACCATAATGCAGAATCAGTCAGAGCCCAGACAAAGCATGTTTTCCTGCAACTAAGTGGTCCCATCTGGAGGTGGTGAGGGACAGTGACACCTGAAGTGTGTCGATTACGCTCAGTCTGTTCTATAACCTGCTTCTGGAGGCTGTCACTGAAAATAAACCTTGTTTCACAAAGACACAATGTTGGCAATAGAAGCGGGATTTGTGCTTTTGTGGCAACCTCAGGATCTTCTGTCTCAACTTTAATCTAGGAAGTGTGAAGATTTGAAGTTGTCTAAACCATATTTTTAAGGCTACCATCATTTTCACTCTCCAAAATTTGATTCCCTTCTAACACAAGAAAGTTCAGTTCAGCAGGCTGTTCACAAATGAATCCATTCCTTCCCACTTCTGAAGGGGTCTTCTGTGTTTGGAAAGGAATGCTCTTTTTTTTTTTTTTCTGAAAACTGAGGCAGATGATCATGTAACACCTGGGAAAAAGAAGGGTCCAGCTCAAACTTTTTCACTATCTCTGCTGATGTTTGAAACATGTCAAAATTCCAATGTTTGCTTGTCACTGCCATAATTCAGGTTCTGGCTTCGAATGTAGCCACTTCCTCTGCCAACTTGAACACAGGTGCTGCTTTCTGCTGAACTGATAAATTGAGGTCAAGGAGCAGGTTGAATGCCACATGATAATCAAGTCCCCGCCCCCGATTTTATTGATATGTATATACGCAAAACATAATCTTTATCTTGATCCTGAGTATATTGTGCGTATACATATAGCAGCAAAATTACAAATCCTTCCCCTCCCCCTTTTTTTGACTCTCCCACACCCTCTCCCTCCCCACTAGTTCCCATTATCTCCCCAATTAGTTCTATGAAATGACTGTGATCTGGGTTTCTCATTTTAGAGAAACCACTCGATATTGAACCTTCTGCATCTGACTCACTTCACTGAGCATGATGGTCTCAAGTTGCATCCATTTACTTACAAAAGCCTCAAAAGGTCTATAGAGTTTTCTGATCCATTTTGTAGCACTGAAATGTGCTGCTAGTGGTGAACGTTTTTCTAAAAGAAAACTCTGGAGTAGCTCTTGTAACTCAAAAACTGGCCAGTGACTGACCCTTAGAAGCTATCTCCTTTCTGCATAGAAGAGATGTGTGTGTTCTGCACCCAACTCCTCATGGGCATATGAACAGGCATGAATTAAGGGCACGTACTTTCGTGTGGTTGATAGTTTTAAACACAGCCTGCAAGGTGTTAAGTTTAGGTGGCACTTTTCAGCTAGGCAGCCTTTCTCTAAAGATGATAAAGTCTGTAGACTCCCGTTCAGAACTGCTCTGACCTGAGTAGTAAAACTAGCAAGCCGTCTACTCACGGCAGCTGCTTCATCCGTTCATATACTGATACAAAGCTACCAATTCAGTGTTCCTGATATATAATCATTCAAAGACTTGAATTAGGTCTGCAGCTGTGGTGTTAGTTGGCAGCAAAAGTACACATAGTGTATCTTCATCCACATCTTCCTGAAAAATAGATGGCAGAGGAACAAGTATTGTTGCCTTGCTGTCAACATCCTGCACTATTTCATCATCTTACCTAGTTATAGTGCTAATTGAAAGAGGAACACAGGACACCTTTGAACTGCAATCTGTCTTAAAAGTTCATGACAAATGACCTTAGCGTCAGGTAGGATCAACTCGTCACCAGTTGTAAAGAACTTCATAGCTTTATTAATGTGGTTACCCACTAAGAGAGATGCTCTCAGTGTAGACATATTTGATGATGTGGTGACCTTTAAAAATCACTTCTGATCTTTGTGTTCATGTGTTTTTTTCTTCCCCCCTTTGGTAAACTTCAAAATCTTATCATATATTTACTTTGAGATGTTTGGTCTCCATGTGGTAAAGCCTTTTTGAAAGTTTCATGGCTTCATTGGATAACCAATCATTACAAATTACACAGGTGGCTAGGAGAATGTGCCTTACTTGTTGCAATAAATCCATAATTTAAATAGGACTCTCGGTATTGTCTTTAAATGTAGCTGTCTTTCTGTTGGTATTCTTTGAGTCTTCTGCTGACTCTTTACTGATCTTTCCCCCCTTTCAAAGAAGCTCTCCAGGGATGTTTGTTTCTTTACTCATGTTGGCTAGCGTTAGCTTGTGCTTACCAAAATGATGACAGAAACAAGTGTTCACTGCAGAAATAGACATGGATGGGAGTGGCAAATAAAATAAGGGGAAAACACATGCAGGCTTAAGTTCTGACTTAAAGCCCACCACCAGATGCAGCTGTGCAATTTAACTACATCAGTACACTTGTCACTAGAAAGCCTGCTGCCAAAGAAAGCTTAATTACAGTCACTTGCTACTTGCTGACAGATTTTTGATATGCGTATGAGCAATTGACTTATTATGGCTCGTGCAATCAAACCTCTTGGCTAATGTTAATCCATTCTTGTAGCCACTCCTGGCAGTGGCATCACATCAACTCCACATCAGATCCTTAGGCATTAGATTCTCAACAGGACCAGACTCCTTGCACGTACATTTCCAAGTAGGGTTCGTGATTCTAGGAAAACCAAAGGCCTCCTCTGATCTGACAGAAGGTAGAGCTCAGGCAGTGATTCAAGTGACGAGGAGCAGCTGTAATTAGAGACGCAGCTTCATATACTGGCCAACTGCTAATATCCTGTGTGCATGGCCCAAAGGTCGGGCACCCCCGCACTGGATAGTTCCTGGTACAATGACTGACAGACCTTGAAGTGAATGGAGCTCCCGAGAGTCGTGTCGTGCAGCAGCCCAAACAGACCAGGGTTCGTAGTCACCTCGCTGGCCTTGAGAATAAATGCAACAGGGGAAGAGCTTTTTAAATGTATGCAGCAAGAGAATGTGTGCCTTCAAAATTCAACCCTGTAGAAGAAACATTGCTTTGACTGTATTTGAGCACATGCAGTGTCCATGTTATATTTAGACTTTGAACTATTTTGTACTGTAGGTGTTAGCTGTTATTTATATCCTCCCAGATATCTTAGTTTTATCTTCTGGAGTTCCAGAGGGAAGAGGGAGAATTCAGAGAGGCTAATATTGAGCTGTTCTCCCATGTGTTTTGTCTGAATGTAGATTTTGTGGTGTTACTACCTAATTCACACCAAGGAAGACCAATCATGTACTGACCCATGTGTCTCTCCAAAGTTTCCCTAACAGCTGCCAAGCGTGGAGCTTCTCAGATTATGGGGTGCTGTTGACCAGGGTCTAGCCAAAAGGATTCTGGGAGCAGTTTCCAAAGCATATGCTTTCCCTCTTGGTAAAGGAAGGTTAGCATAGGAAATAGTGCCTTTGAAATTACACCGAGTCCCAATTTATGGGTGGAAATGTCAAAGTCAGATTTAGTTCTAATTCCTGCCTGATGGTGTGACAGGGTTTGTACAGGTCCCATAAAAGGGGTGATGCTGCAAAGAAGGCTCACAGAATCTCAAGAGTGGGGAAACCAGGGGGCTCAGAGACTGAGGTCCCATTCCTTTTTTTTTTTTTTTGCTGTATATTTATTGTATCATCTTACAGAAGCACCATGCTAAAAAATTACAAACATTTATAAGCCTTCAAAAATAAGGCTACAGAATAGTGATTTTGTCTCTCAAGTAGAATATTCACAGCATACAGAGTTTATAGTGACCTGTGATCAAAGCTTACGTCATTTATCAGGCAAAGAAAAAAGCACAGAATTTCCACCTAACACTAAGAGTCCCTGTGTTCCAGACACATTTTTCCAGGCTTTGCATATGTGACCCTAATCATGTAAACCCGTTGTCACTCTTACAACTGGCTAAGCATGTTTCAGCATTAGGGACAGCAGTGACCTCCAACATCTGCCTATAAGAATTTCCCACAAAATAAGTAAAGATATAAACTTGGGAAAGAGGAAATTATAAAAAGGAGGAGTTGGAGAAAGAAAGAAGAGGGTGAAAAAGAATAGAAAAGGAAGCTAAAGTATTTAGTTTTCCCTGGAAGTTGGGTGGAGCTGTAGTGTGGTGTATGATAAACAGATCTTCCACTGTCTCATCCTCACTCCATCTGCCACAACAGGAGGAAAGCACAGATCCTGTGGTCCTGTGTGTTACTTAGAAATATATTGTTATAAATAGTGTGATTTCACCGTTTTTCTAAAATTTCAGATTTGGATTTTTCATTTGAAGTAAACACATATCTTTTTGATGTCGGGGTGGGACTATTTTGAATGCTTCTCTGATATGCTAAAGCCAAATCTAGAAAACCAGGTATAGAACATTGCAAGCTAATACTTTTCTACTGGTTATTGTAAAAGGATTAGTTTCTATGGGGAAGAGGGGTGTGTGTGTGTGTGTGTGTGTGTGTGTGTGTGTGTGTGTGTTAAATCTCTTCAGTTTTCCTGGGGATACTGGCATAGTTTTGAAGCTCAGGGAACAGCCGGAGAGGATAACAGGAGAATGATGGCCCCAGAGTCATAGGTAGGGAGACACAGCAGGGAGTTGGGGACTTCTTGTAAAGGAGTTAGTTGGTGTACTCTAGGAACAGAGGTACTTGACATCTCGCTTTGTGCCCTGTTTTGCCAAAACCTTTTGAAAAAGCTTTTCCAAATCACTACAGTTCATTATTTTTTGGGGACTGAAGTTTGGATGTGCACTGTATGACAGACCAAGTAAGTTCAGAGACAAGACATCTACTGAGGCAAAAAGGGTTACTTTTTTCAAAAATCTGGCTGAGTGAGAAGATGGAGGACTTCTACCCAAACTCCATTCTTGTTCCTGGAGCCAGCAAGGTGTTTTTAAAAGGAAGGTTTCATCCAGGCATGCTAGCTCCTTCTTTTAATACCAGGAATCTAAGAGCTTGGGCTGAAGGATTACAAATTTGAGCCAAGCTTGGGCAGCCTAGTGAATTAGTGATACACAATACATGCAATACTGCAAAATAATAATAGTAATAATAATAGGTGGTCACACTCTGAGGGAATTGGTCATTGGCATAATTAATAATTATTATAAGGAGGTTAAGAAAGTGAGAACAAAAGGACGCAAGTTAAACCAAGAAGTTACTTTTTAATTATAGGCCACAGGCATCCTGAGGGTCAGCTATCTCAGTTTCATGCTGTCCAGATCTCCAGAGGTTCTGTAACTGAGGTTTATTGTTAGTATAAGTGGCCATCTTAAACTATTCTTGCACGTTAACAGACCATATGCCTCGTGCTGCCTACAGGCAAGAATGTTGCTGGCTTAGAGGCTGTATTTGTGTCTACCCTTGTTCTGTCGCATTACTAGTGAGCTGTTAAGCTTGTGAACTTCCAGAACATGAGGCTAATATGATTTCTTTATGAGACTCAGGATAATAGTCGTTAACTTAGGAAATCCTAGTTTTGGAACAAAGAGAACCTCAGGGCCCAGCATCCTGGAGAAGCACTAAACAAGAGAGAAGGAAGAAATCCAGTGTGTGAACATTCCCTGTGTGTTGGTTAGGATTCTTAGGCAGAAATTCTAAATAAAGGTAATTTAGAAGCCTGAGGGGAGAAATGGTTCAAAATGGCGGCCTACCCATGTGACAGCTGGAGGGCCTGGTGACTGCTCAAGCGTGAGATAGAAGAACTCTGGTCAGAGACTGCATGACAGCCGGTGCAGAGGCTGTTCAAAAAGCCATGGCAAAGACTGGAGACGAGTGAATCTGCAATGGAGACTGGCCATGTGTAGACAGAGCAAGCTGATGTCTGGAGACAATTGCGAAGGCCAGAGCCTTCCCAGGAAAAGCTGCAAGAGTCTTTCTTTTTTTCCTTCCGTTTTATTTAGTTCAAGTTGCCAGTTGAGCCACCCACATCCTGGATGGGTGTTCTTCCCTCATTTGCTGGCCCGCAGGTCATTCACACTACCCGGGCATTTCATAATCTCTTCAAGTCCACATACTCCCTCCAAAGGTCACACCTGCAAAGCCGTAAGAACCCTGCGAAAGCGCTAAAACAGGGGGCTTGAATTACGCTATTTGAATATTAATGGATGAAACTGGAGAACTTAAAGGCAGCTTGATTTCACTAGTCAAAATCTGGAGGATATAATATTAGCTGAAGACAGCAGCTCCTTCCCTGAGTTATCATGATACCCTGATCCTATACATTTTCTGAGTTTCTCCCATTTTCTGTTTTACCCTACAAAAAGATATCTTTGGAGAGAAAATAAGGTTATTGTTACTCTACAAAAAACAAAGGAAGAAAGAAAGAAAAAGAAAGAAAGAAAGAAAGAAAGAAAGAAGAAAAAACATGAAAATGGTAAATAAAACACCTGAAATGTTCTGAATTGTTCTGGAAGTACATAATCTACCTTAAGAAGTAGAAAAAACAGACAAAACCCCACACAACAGTAGCAACAACAAAAACCCAAGGTACAAGTAATGTAGCTAACAACAGTAAAAGGTTATCAAAATATCACTTTAAAATTTTACCCAGAAGTCACTAGACTATTTGTTCAGATTTTTCTGATGACCTGACCTAGCAGTGTGTAGTGCATGCCTATCTCCAATAGCTCTGCCAGTTCTGTCCTGAGCAAGAGGGCCAGTCTATGCCAGCTTTGCCCTGTGGTGAATAAGTGGACATGTGAGCAGCCGTAACCAAAACCAGAGATACAATCATGTTAATAAAAGACACACACACAAACACACACTGTCTCAAAACAAACAGAAAAACTTGCTCAGGGGCACACACACATTTTCTTAATTGATTTCTTGATGTTTATTTGACAGACAGTGCACTTAAAATGTGCAATTTGTTAAGCTTTCACCAAAGGATATACTTCTGAAATAATCAGTCCAATCAAGAGGGGAACTATTTTAATAAACATTTATGAACATTTATATTCATCAGATATCTCATCAAATGAAATAAGCTTCCTAAATTTTTCTTTAACAAGAAGGCCCTCCATCATGACTATCTAAGCCCCTTTCTGGGAACCTGTTGGGCTCTATCTGTAGGAAAGTCGACAAGATTTCAAGGCCAATTTCCTTCATTCTCCTACTGAGAATGTTTCAGAAATTGACAACATAGACACACTCATGTGGGGTAAGTTAGGATCCAACATGCTCAGTGTGGATGGAATCTCACATATTAAGAGGATGAAAACTGTGGGGTAGAAACAGAAGGAAGTAAAGCAGGCCTGAGCACTGAGCAAGCTTCTGGCAGCCAGTTCAAAAGCTCCTGGAAGCCAGGCTATCAAACTCTGGGGGAATCGGTCATTAGCACACAGGACTAAACAGTTTCCAGCCTGAACGTGGGAGCAGGAAATGTGGTCCTTGCGGATTGCGTGAGAAATGAATTCACCAAAACAGTAGGGAAGTTTGAAAACGAACAAAGCATTTCTTGCACACTGGAGTTTTGAGCATCCACAGGAAACTGGCTCTGTGTTCTCAGTCGAGCATCCTTGCTTTCAGGGCTTTTCTGTTGCAGGAACACAGCAATCGGCCCTAACAAAGGGAAAGGAAGACACGCAGCAGGCACCAAAATCAGCCTCCTCCCGCCTAACGCCTTCCTGCGGTATAGCTCAAGAACTCTATTCGAATTTGCAGTTACCTGAGTTCTGGCATTTTAGAAGAGTATCTCCATACAGAGAAGATATTTCCTTTTCGGGAAATAAAAGGTAATTGATTTTCAAGAAAAATATGGTTAAAATATGCTATTACTCATTCAAATGACATTTAACATTCCGTAGGGAGATATGCAAAGGTCCTTAGTATTTAAAATTATGTCTGTATTTTGAAACACAGAAGCTTCAGTATAAATACCCTACCCTGAATTTCTTGAGTCACAGTCACTATGGCAACGCCACCACATGTGGTGCAGATGTCTGCCCAAAATCAGTTGTTGACTTTAAATCACAATTTCTAATGACTCGGCTTCACACATAGGAAATAACACCACCAAACCATAAAATTTTTGCTCACATTATCAGGTACCTTGGTGAAGGCTACACAGGGATCTGCCTCCCTGTGTAGGAAGAGTGCTGTTTTTCCTCATCATACCAAAATTATATGAAGAATTGTCTATGTTTATTTCCTCCACCAAACCCTTCCCCCGCATCAGCTTCCATAATCTATGTGTACTAACATAATGTTATTGAAATTGTTCTTGTCAAATTTCCAGGGACCTCCTAGTTGTCAAATCCAATAGCTTATTTGCCTGTATTCATCTCAGCTTTTCTGTTGCGTTTTTGTAGTTGATCATTTGTATGGGTTGAATTGTGTGCTCCCAAATCCATTTCTTATAATACTGACGATTACAGATGTAATTAGTTGAGATGATATCATACTGGAGTAGGGTGGACCCCTAGTCCAGTATTACTACAGGCCCCATAGAAAAGGAGAATGGGAAGGCAACTATGTGTGGTGCAAAGTCTATGTGAAGAGACATAAGGAGAACACCATGTGAAGGCAGAGGTTGGGAGAATGCATCTACAAGACACGAAACACTACTTTGCCACCACATCCCTGGAAGCAGGGGAGAAGTGTGGCATTGTTTCTTCCCTCCCAGCCCTCAGAAGAAACTAACAATCCCATCAACACCCTGATCTTGGATTTCCAATCCCCAGGACTGTGAGATGACAAATTTCTCTTATTTAACCTGGGCATGGTGGTGCACAGCTCTAATCCCAGGACTCTTGGAGGCTTAGACAAGAGGATTACAAATTTGAGCCCAGCCTGGGCAATTTACCAACTTAGTAAGGCCCTGTCTTTTTAAAAAGGTGGGAGGGGGTGTTGCACTTAGCTAAACACAAAAGCCCTTGGTTCAACTCCCAATTCTGAAAACATATTTCTCTTGTTTAAGCCACTCAGTTTTTGATACTTTATCATGGTGTCATAGGACGCTAATATAATTACCATTTTCTTGCAACTGTCTTATTCCATTGCTTCTGGTATGAAGAACACCCTCCTATACGTCTCTCTTCAGCTTTCTGATTGTTTATTCTTTCTCAACTCATTTTCCATCCTTTATTTATTCCCTAATTGTTACATTTCCTAAAATTCACATTCATTGTCTCCAAACACATCCTGTAGCGCATAGCAGTAAGAGCACGAATTCTGGAGTTAGATCTCCTTCCTGGAAGACCCGAAGAAACAAAAAAAACTTTGAGACAAGCAGGTATATAATTGAATATAATAACTTAATTACCTAAAAACTCCCCAAACTGTCTGGGCTGGTGGAACAGGTCTGTAATCCCAATCTCCAGGAGGCTGAAGCAAAAGTATTCGAAATTGGAGCCCAGCCTGGGTAACTTGGCAATTAGCAAGACTCGTTAAATCAACATTTAAAAAAAAAATGGGCTGGAGGGCTGAAGGAATAGCTCAGTGGGTAAAGTACATGCCTAGCAAGCACAAGGCCATAAGTTTGATTCCCCAGCATTACATAAACTGGACGTGGTGGCGCATGCCTATGATCTCGGCACTCAGAAGGCTGAGACAGAAGAATTGCTAGGAGTTCAGGAGGATCAGCTGAACTATAGAGCAAGACATTGTCTCAAAAAAAAAAAAAAAGAGTTGGAGATTTATCTTGGAGTAAAGGCTCTAGGCTCAATCCCTAGTACTGGAAAAGAAACAAACTAACAAAATAAAACTCCCTACGCTCTATTTTCTTAATTTAATTGAATTATTCAATATTCACTTGCTCTCTAGTACAGTTTGGTTAAAGGAGTGGGTATGAATATATGGAGGGTAGTAGCCTGTCAATTTTCCAAACTATGGGAAAGTCTCCATTAAAAACACAAAGAAAAATTACAAAATATAAATCAATTACAAAAATTTTAAAATTCCAGCTCTAGTTATTCCATGATAGCAAAGAGTCACAAGACTTTGCATCAAAATAGAAAGTAAAATTACAGCATCTAATTAATTTTACAACCTCCCTTCAGGTGTTTTAGTCACACAACACTCAACTCAGGAACCTGTCACCCTGAACTCCATCCTGTTTCCCAAACTGTATCCAGTTACCAACTCCTACAGATCCCAACCACAAAACCTAAAGCTGCCCAAGTTTACCCCTATACCTTATCTCCATTTTAGCTGTAGTGGGTCAGACAATCGTCTGACATCTGCAATGTACATCATCACTCTATGGAAGACTACCTAGGCTCCCCAAAATCTGCAGTCTGAGTCACACTGGAAGCTGACCCATACCAGCTTTCATAGTTGTTCTCGGTCATGCCACACTGAGCCACCAGGGACAAAAAGATTATTCAGGGTCCAAAGTTTTGGAACAATGGGAGGCTCAGAGGGACACTGAGGAATTTCCTGCAAGAATGGAGAAACAAGGCACTGCCCCAAACTGAAGTTCCTATCCAATTTATTTAGAAAGGGAATACTAAAGGGCATGAACATCTTGAGTAAGCAACATGTGAGAGACAATAGAAACTGACCACATGACAGTCTTATGGTGATAAACAAGCTACATGCATGAATCTGAGCAACTATTCGGGGTTAGGTGTGTGGCATGTTCTATGGTGATAATCTGTGTATAGATCTAGTAAACCCAGCAGGTGTTGAAAGTGATCTGTGGAATGGCCCAGCTGTTGCCTGTTATCTTGGGGTATGAATGATACCATTGATTTCAATATGTGCTTTGTTTTCAGCATTTACCGTTTATTCTTGCTTGGGTCTTGTTTCGGTGCACTTGTGACTTCTGCCTTAGAGCTTTTTAGGTTAATAGAGTGATATAACATTTATTGAGTACCTACTTTTGGTATACAATTCTCCATGAATATTTTCATTTTCATATTTCTGTACTATTGCTTTCTGAACAAAGAGTACCAGTGAACTGGGTTAAAGCATTGGCCTGAATGAGTGACAAAACTGCTGAGGAAAATCAGGGTAGTCTTGCTCTGTAGACTGAAAGAATTATCTTCCCTGGAACCATTTGCCCTTTAATTCTGGAGACATTTGTTTCCATTCTACAATAAGGATGTCTGTCTGTCTGACTGTCTGTCTGTCTGTCTGTCTCTCTCTCTCTTCCTTTCTCTCTCTCTCTCTTTCTCAGTATGTCTAGAATGAAAGATGACTAGTTGTATCAGAAGCTCTTATACAAGCAACACATTTTGTAATATTAGTGTAGTATCAGACTTTAACCATGTTGCTTAGGTCTTAGGGAAACTAGCGCTGAGATGATTTGTGACTGATAAATTGTTTCTGCTGGGCATAGTGACACATGCCTGTAATTGTAGCACTGGGGAGGCAAGGCAAAAGGATTGCTATGAGTTTGAGGCCAGCCCAGGCTACATAGTAAGTTGAGGGTAAGCCTGGACTACAGAGCAAGACACTGTCTCAAAAATAAGTAAGTATATAAAAGACCAACCAAATAAATAATTTGTTTCTAATTCAAAGAACTTACTTTTCTGTCAGAATATGAATACGGATATATGTATGCATATATATGCCATGTAGCAAAACAAGCGCTAGTTTAACCTTCAAAAAAGCCTCAAGTGGCATAAACTGTTATTACCATGTTATAGATGACCAAGCTAAAATTCAGAGGCAGCTGTAAGGACAGTCTGTATGTGGCAGAGCAGGGTTTCAAATCCAGCTAACACTGAAGTTTGTGCTGTTTGCACTCTACCTTACCCTGTAACAGACTTGTGGCACATCAGGTTCATTGGTTCACTTTCTGCTTCACTTCCCCATACTATATGTGAAAACATTCACATATATGATCACTAAGATCTACTTCAATTCCATTAAGATTCTATGCTTCCCCTCCCACCTGTTTCCAGGTTCTCCCTGGAGATACTCTCCTTTCTCTTCTACTATGGATTCTTGCACATAACATATATGTTGACCTACAGAGGTAACCTTGAACCTGTCTTCAAGCCTTTGTTCAGGTGGTGTTTTGTATCTGGAAACTCTTAGTATTGGCTTCCCATCATCACAATCTTGGTCATATGTCAAGAAGCAGGGATTATCAAGACAACCTTGTCAACAGGTCTTGCCTTAGCACCCACTGTCTACAATATTCATTTTCTCTGTATTGTATTTGGCACCTGTTACTTCCTCTACTATTTTTCTCATATAATTTCAAAATATGCTATCAGTATGTAGCTATCTATCTCCTGGTATCTTGCATCTGAATGGGTACTTTGCTTGGCAACAGAAGCAACTTAGAAGTTTTGTGTGTTTGTGAGTATTAAAAATGAATCAAGCAATATGTGTTATTAATAATTAAATTATGTTATTGTCCAATTTAAACTTTAGTATACAGTAAGTATGTGTGTTCATCCTGCCATTATTTTGACAAGCATATTGACATCTCACTTTTTGGCATGTAATATACTAAGGGCTAGAAAAGCAGTCAGAACAAATGCATGTGATCCTGGCTTTCAAAAAGTTCACAGCACAATAGGAGGCAGGGAAGATGCACATTAACTGAACACTCACTGTGGTCAACAGGTTTCTTAGATGACTCTTAACACTCCCTGCCTCCTGGAATTCAAGCTCTTGAATATGGGCTGAACTCAGTGACTCATTTCTAGTGAATGGAATATGGCAAACGTGATGTTATCGCATTCATGATTAGTTACAGAAGACAGTGAGTTTCATCTAGCTCTCTTCCTTACTAGCTCAGTCTCTTGTGCCCTGGCTTATGCGTTGCCATGTTGGAAAGGCCCATATCCCAAGAGGCCAACATCTCATAAAGAATGGAAACTTCAATTCAAACATTGGCAGAGAAGTGGATCCTACCCGCAGCCCTTTGAGCAAACGTGGAAGCAAATCCTTTCTAACTGAGTCTTCTGAATGAGATAGCCCCAGATGAAAGCTGGATTGTAGCCCTCTGAGAGACCTTGAAACTGAAAAACCAACTAAATTTTACTCATAGAATTCGTAATGACTGACCCATAGAAATTGAGAGATAAGAAGTATGTCTTGTGTAACTAAATGTTTTTAAAAAGCAAATGGGTTTTTTGTGTCTCTGAAATTTTCATTAGGTCTGAGAACATAAACGTGTCACCAAGACACACAAGCTAAGGATAGTTTAGAACTTGAAACCTCACTTGGGAACTACTGAAGAGCTTTCGAGATGGCAAAGGAACAGTAGAGGGCAGTAGAGAGACTGAACTATTCAGGAGGCAGGACGACTGTATGCTGCACTCCATCCCTTTTCTTACAATGGGTTCACATTCCTATCCTCTGTTGAGTTATTCTCCTACTCGCTATAGTTTTGTTAGTTACAATCACAAAACCTGTTCCTTTACTTTCAGCTCAGGCTTATTGAATTCCTCATCCTGAAGCTAGGAAATAGATGTCTCTTTTGTTCCCTTTGGTTTGTAAATATCAGTAGTAATTATGCATGGAACCCAGACTTACAGTGTGGAGTAAGAGGCTCTCAGGTACTTTGACTTTGAGCCCTGATTTAGAAATTGATCTAGAACTTTTGATTAAGCAAGCAAACACAATAAAAACAAACAAATCATTTCCAAAGTATTTCAGCAGCAGCTTTTCATCATGGCACTGAAGAAAAAGGCTTTTGGGAACTGGAATTCTTCCTCTGCGGAAATCCCTTTGGTAGGCTCTTGGCTATGAAAAAGTAAATCTAAAAAGAAATTAAAGGTACATAACTATACATCACAAGTATTTTTTAAAATTATTTCAAAATTATTATTAAAAATTGTTGTGGCCAGAATTGTACCTTTGTAAAGATTATTGGAATGGACATTTTTCTTTATTCTTCAGAGTAAAAGAGAAGTTGAGGTCCTAAACTGCAACTAAACTGCAACTAGCCAGTCCGACAACCTGGCCGTAGATCAGGGGCCAAGGATGGACATCGCCTCTAGAGGACACTCATTCTGTGGAAGTTTATGAGCCCATATTCAGTAGCATCTACTGAATCAGTACAGCCAGGGGAGTGCTGTCAAAAAATTACCACTAGCTGGGAACATAAACAGCAGAAGTGTGTTCTCTCAGAGTACTGGAGGCCAGACATCCAAAATTACAGTGTTTTTCTGTCTGAGATCTCCAAGGAAAATCTATATCTTGCCTCTTCAGAATATAAACTTGGCTTTTTAAAACAAGAATCAGAATCTGAGTAGAAGATACTTAGTTGTGTAGAGAACAATGAGATGCCGTGGAGGCTGAGCCTTGTTTTTTGTCATCAACCTTGTTGTTAATGACTATTAATTGTACAAATTGATATGTCTTATTGTGACATTTCCATGTACGAATATCTGGTCACGTTCGTGGCCTTCCTTTTCCCCATTTCCTCAAGTTTTTGATGTTGAAAAAAATGCCACCTAAAAACTGTGAGACAGGTCTGGTGGCACATGCCTATAATCCTAGAACTCTGGCAGGCAGAGCAAGAGGATTAATATAGTTCAAGACCAGCCTAGACAACTTAGCAACTTTTTATAGTTCAGCCTCAAACAAAAAATAACATGGCTAGGAAAGCAGTTCACTGTGAAGGCACTGGGTTCAATCCTTAGTATATTGAAAAATGACTATAAGTTATTTATTTTATCTTTTAGGATGGAAAGTAGAGTTTTTCTTTGGGGTACAGCATTTAGGAAGGGAATTTGGGGTCACTTTTAACATAGCACATAATAAGGAAATGTGTGCTGCCCAAACCTAGAGACATCTGGGTATTGCAAGTGGTGAGGAGTGAGTAGGTCCTGCAGTCAGAGGCCTGCTTGTTCACGAGTTCTTTAAAAATTCTCAGTATATTTATATTACTTCCAATTGTAATATATTATCTAACCCCATTATTTGTCATTCTAGGTCTGTTTTGTCAGATGAGTTTTTCTCTGAATTACAAGTCACATTTTTCTTGTGTCTCTGTCTAGTAACTTTTGTTAGATTTAGAGCTTAAGTCTCACATTGTTGAGTGTTGAATATTACTGTTTTCCTTTAAAATTATTTGTCTTTGTTCTGGCAGGAGGTTTTTGTAGGTAGCTTTTTCCAAGCTTTTTTTGAAAAATTTTCAAAGGTGTGCCTGGCATAGCCTTCCTCTGCATCTAATTGAGTCCTTTTATTAAATATTTGACCTATATGAGGCCTACTGAATTCCTTGTGCATTTAGCAAAGTTTCTGCACTCTGATTGGTGGGTACCTGATTCAGTTTCAATCCCGTGAGAGCTCTGCGCATTATTTGTCTTCCACTGTTAGTAACTGTTCTGGCTCTGTTCTTTGTCTAACTTTGTATGCACAAATGAACAGTCAGCTGAAATCCCCGAAGAACTTGTAAGTGGATTTCTGGTTCTCCCTCTCTGTCAAACGCCCTCCATCCATTAGGGGTGATCTGTCTCTTTTCAGTAAGACCTCTAAGATTTAGTTGGTTCCCACCCCCAAGATCACTTTCAGAAAATTGCTTCTAGGGAAAAAATTGAGCAATTGTGGAATTTATCTTATTTATCTTATTTATTCCCTCTCTTGAATAGAGTAGTGCTGAATTATCAAAATTTTAAAAAATGAATGTCTTAGTTTTGTCTGTTTATCAGTGTTGTTTGTTTTGTTTAATTGGAGTGGGAGAGACTATCAACATAGAGTGACCCTCCTTTTAAGGGCCTACTGTAGTTTGGATATGGAATGCCCCTCAAAAGTCTCAGGTATCTGGATGTTGCAGATTGTCTACGGAACCATGTACTATTGGAGGTGGGGGCCTAGTTTGGAGGGATGGATTGCAGATGTGTAGATTCGATCACAGGCTTGTGGTGGGGGCTTACCACACCTTCCACACCTGAAAGGGGTGGAACACTGAGGCTGGACTAGGCACAGATCATTGGGACGGGCCTAGAGGGATATGTCAGCTGCTTCGTGCCTTCCTTGTCAGACTCGACTCACCTTGCCTTGACTTGGCTTCCTGTTAGCAATGTTGTGAGGAGCTGCCTCCAGCTTTGCCTCTGCCATGCACTTCCACTGCTGCTGGCTACCCCTGAGTGGACTGTGACCTTCTGAAACTGCGAGCTAATTAACTTTTCCTCCTCTAAACTTGTGGATGTTGGGTCTTGAGTCACAGCAATGAAAAGACAGGGCCATAGTCTCACATGCAAACTCCCCTTCAGGGATTATGACCTGGTGGATACCCTTTTTACATTTTGGCTGATAAAAAATAGGATCAAAATGCCTACACTGAATTACATTTAAGTTTTCTAAACAGGTACTCAGAACAATTTAGCTGACAGTAAAACTGATAAAGTTTATCTTCAGAACCCCTACATTTCATTTCCAAATCCTTTTATCCTCAGGTTCTTCCGTGTCTATTCTCCTATTAAAACTTTTTTTCTCAATAAGTCTAAAATCTTTTAAAAGTAGTCAAGCTTAGCAGAAGGAAATGAAGCTCTAGTACTGATAAACGTAAGCAGATGGTGGAGACATTGAGGAGGTAGGAGAGCCATCTGGTGGGATATTTCCACAAAGTCATCTACTTACATACCAAGAGACAGTGCTGATATCAAGCAAGTTAATTCCTTCCTTGTCTTGTCAGATAAAAATACACCTTTATATGAACTGAAAGCTTTACTGTTTCTCAGTAAAAGTTCAAGTAGATAAGTTCCAGGAGGATTTGAGAATTGCCTAAGTCTTATGACTTATCTTCACTCAGAGCTAGTGCCTTCCAAGCTGGTGGATGCCATTGTACAAAGATCTGGGGTTAAATGAAAGTATATGTGTGTGCCTGTGCGTGGTTGCATGTGTGTGTGTGTGTGTGTGTGTGTGTGTGTGTGTGTGTGGTGAGGTAATGTTCCGTTCTTGCTGGAACTTCACAAAAGCAACTCTGCAAATGTCATGCCAGCATCCTTGTGAGAGTCATCAGGGACACTTGCACCATTTAGTACTATAGTATCTGAATAAATAGCCCCTCAGAACAGTAGCTTTTAACTCACTGATTGAATCAGACAGTGGGTTTAAATTATGTCCTTTCCCCATGTGAAGCTAAGGCTTAAATTAGGCAGTTTGTATCCAGGAAAGTTACAGTTTTAGAACACATGGCCAGATAATAAATGTGTGAAAAGAAACCTAATACAGGCCATTTTATTTTTTGAAATCTTATTCATTCTTCAAGGCTAAGCTTAAATACCACTTTGTATGAGAAATTGTGATTTTTGGTTTTATGTGTCAACTGAGCCTAGGCTGAGGTTCCGAATTATTTAAGTGAGCACTAATCCAGACACTGTTCTAAGGGTATTTTTGTATATGTGGTTAACATTTAGATCAACTGACTTAAGTAAAGCTTATCCTCAGTAACACCAGTAGACTTCACCATGTCACCTAAAGATCGTAAGAGCAAAAATGAGGTTCACAAGACAAGAAATTCTGTGTCAAGCCTGAAACATTAATTTCTGTCTGAATTTCCAGCTTATGGGTTTCAGACTTGCCAATCTGCACATTGCATGAGCCAATTCCCTAAAATAAGTCTGAATATGTATGTGTATACATATATGTGGATGTATGTGTGCATTTCTCTCTCTCTCTCTCTCTCTCTCTCTCTCTCTCTCTCTCTCTCTCTCTGTGTGTGTGTGTGTGTGTGTGTGTGTGTGTTTGGTTTCTTTCTGGAAAACCCTGCCTGAAACAAGAGCCTTTTCTGACATTTCTAGGCCTGAGTGTTTTCCCTCTTTTCTCCCTTAATGCCTCCCATGCACTACCTCTAGTTATGTAGCTTAATGTTTTCCATCCTCAAATATTTATGGTTTACTTTTTAACATACTCATAGTTGCGAAAGGACAGACTAAGTTGCTATAATTAAGAGGCTCAAAAGTACAGTGGCTTAAAAATGAATTTGTTTCTACAACATTAGGAGGGTGAGAAATTCAGGACAAGAGGGTGGCCTTGCTCTCCATGGTCAGCAAGCAAGCCAGGAGCCTTGTTGTTGCTATGTCACTTTCACACGTGTTTTCTCTGACTGATGAAAGTCACAAATGTGTCTCTAAGTATTTGAGGGCGATGGAGCTCTAAAGCTCCGCTAAGCCCACACCTACTGGCCTCTGCTATTTCTCTACACTACGTCTTTTAGCCTGTGTGGCAAGATACCTGGCAAACTTGGAAAGCACTGATGTCGCTTCACTTCCTGCCAGCAATACTGCATTTGTCATCATTCACCTTTCCACCAGAGGACTTGCCAACCCCAACACGTTGCCATCTCATGGCATTTGAGCTATAGCTCCTGTTCTTTGCTCTCACCCTCCAGCCTTGGCAACTGGTCAGTTTCTAAAAAAACAGGTTGATAGTTCCTAGGAAGAACCTCCAGGAAATCCTCAGGCTGTCCAAGGATCAGCACAGAAAGTCAAAGCATTGATTCAGGATCCTTCTCATTTCACTTATCTTCCTTCTACTAATTCCAGCAGCATCAGAGTTTATCTGGATTCCACCTTTATTCCTCGAAGTCAAATAAGATGAACACACAGGTCACATAAAATAAGGACACAAACCATGGCCAACCACAGGAAAGGGACGTGAAAGGAACTATCACTCTTAATCAAAATGGGAAAAGAACTGACATGTGTGGGTCCCTAGACAAAAGTGTCAGCATCACAGAGGAACATGTTCGAATTGCAAATCCTTGGGCCACAACACAGCCCTTCATCAACTCAGGAAAGGAGCCCCAGCAATTGATTAGTGTTTTAGCAAACCCTTCAGGTACTAACTAACAAGCTAAAGTTGAGGAGCTACTACCTTAAGAAAATCTGTGAGACTGTCTTTAGAGAAGATTTTGAAGATAACATCTCAACTAATTATCCTAATACCTCCTTCCAGACCCTAAACAAAGCCAGGGCTTGTGCTGGAGTCTTGGTTGTACATACCAGTGTCTCAGGAATTTTCACAGGGTCACAGCCACAGTGACTCTTTTCCTTTCTTCCTTTGATTCTCATTCCTGGTATAGTAACTCAGTCTCAAACTTGGTTTTGGCCTCTCTGTGTCTGTTGTTTTGTCTGGTCTGTCTCCTTGGTTTCTGAAACAGCCTTTCCCCAGACTCGATTTCTGTTTATCTTTTGCTCCAAGCCCTGCGGTTATTGATCATCTCAGTTCCACCCCAGATTTCACACTTGCTGCAAAACAGAGGTAGAAAGTCAGATTCATCTCTTTTTTTTCCTTCAAGTTAATAGGCTGTTTTGATAGGGAAATGGTATTCGATGAACTATAAAAATGTAGAAGAGCAAGTGTTTAATACTTCTGTAGAAAAAGCTTAGTAGTCCTCAGAAAATTAAACACTAAGTTGTCATACAATTCAGCAATTCTACTCCTAGCTAGATATACCCGAGATAGTTGAAAATGTATAGTGTCACTAAGACCGGTACCAGGGATTCATAATAACACTATTCATAACATAAAAGGAAGAAAAGATCTAAAAGTCTAGCAACTGGTGAGTAAATGAAAGAATATAGAATGTACATATGATGGAATATTATAGAGCCATAAAAATGAAATGTTGTTACATGTTACAACATGGATGGGCCTTGAAAACGTGCCAAGTGAAAGAGATCAGACACAAAAATCCCACCTATTATATGGTTCTACTTAAATGAAATATCCAAAATAGGCAACTTCATAAACGTATAAAACAGATTAGTAGTTGCCAAAGGATGAGGGAGAAGTGAACAGGAATAAACTGCTAATAGGTATATGTTTTCTTTGGGGGGCAGTGAAAATGTTTTAGAAATAGCTAACGGTGGTAGCTGAACAACATACTGAATATACTGAAACGTACACATTAAAATGGTGTTTTATGTTCCATGAAATAGATCTGCATTTCAAAAAATGATACAAAGAAAAAAGCGTTAAGTGTTGTACTTGGATCCTGCTATGGTTTGGATCTTGAGTGTCCCTCAAAAGCCTCATGTATTTGAAACTGTGTATTATTGGCTGGAAGGGACAGGTGTTTAAGGTTTGACCTGGAAGGGTCAACTTGGGGGATTGCCTAGGGCAGAGATTTCAGCTTTTGTGGGATAAGGAAAGGTAGAAAGCGGCTCAGACCCCGATAATCTCCTCTGGAGACGGGCAGGAGTGGAGTTCCTCCCTCTCATCCCAGGCCCAAGGCGGCCCACAGCTCAGGCTTCACTCTGCTCAAATCTCCAATTTTCCCCTGCCCCAAGACCCTTAGCACAAATCATGTGATCAGGTTCCCAGAGACTCACGATGCAAATTAGGCCAATTCAGACCCCAAACTTCCTCCAACCAGAGAATGACCTTTGCCCTATTACCCTGGCTGACCCTCCTCCCTCCAACTGCTTATGAGCCCGGCCCGAGGACAATAAATGAGCTCCCGGATGCTATTCCGTGGTACTCATAGCCACTGAAGACCCTGCGCCCCCAAACTTCGCTGATTCCTGATCACCAGTGGCCAAAGGCAGCCAGGGACCTGGAAGACCGCAACACCGGTTAGCTTTTGACTTGTGGGCTAGAAAGTGAGGGAGGGGCCCCCACCTGCGGGGAGGGGCCCACCTGGCAGCTTGAAGTGATTAAAGGAAGAAAGAAGAAACATGATTGCAGCTTCTTTCTGGAGAGCTCGGGCCTTGCCTGAGATTTCAAACATTAGCTGGACTTCAGTTGGCCCCTGTCTGTGATTCAGTGAGTAGCCCCGGCCATGCGGTTCCACCTTGCCGCTCCCTGTGAATGGGTTACGTGCGACCTTCCTAAACTTTGCGCTCAGTAAGTGTTTCCTGTCTTAAATTGTGAATGTTAGGCCTTCTGTCACAGCAACAAATATGTAATTAAGACAAATATCAAACATCACCTGGGTTCTAGCAACTGCCGAACAGCAATCTGTGAAAAACAGTTGAAATTTTTAGTTGACTATAGCCTGAGACAACTTTGTAATCTTACTGCTTGGAAAGCTAAAGTGATCTTTTATTTTATTTTATTTTTGTTTGGCAGGGTCTTGCTCTGAAGTCTTAGGCCTTCAAAATAAAAAGTTGGGGAGCAGAAGATGAAATTCAGTCTGTAACAGCAAGTATTCAGTCTTCTACCACTGAGTGTAATGTTAACTGCTGTTTTTTTTTTCTTTTTTACCAAATTGAAGCAGTTCCCTTTATTGATATTTTCCTGAGTTTTTTCTTTTAAATCATGAATGAGTATTGAACTTTGTAAATGCTTTATCCATAGTAATTGATATGATCATTAGTTTTTCTTCATTAGTCTGCTAATATGACAGATTACATATTTGGTATTGAAATATTGAGCTAACCTTGTATCCCTGGAAGAAACTTTGCTTCATCATAGTATATATTTTCAAAAATAGTCTTAAGATTTACTTGCTAATTTTTAAAAGTACAATCCAGAGGCTTCTTTTTGTTTTTATTTTTCCTTTGTCTAGTTTTTCTATCCAGTAATACTAACTTCATACAACTAATTGAGACATGTTCTGTCTTATCTTCTGGAAAATTCTATACAGTTGCAAATTCTATACAGTTGTTTCTTTTAAAATTTGTTAGAATTATCTGGCAAAACTTCTGGGCTTGGAGCCTTCTATTTGAGGAGCTCTGATTTTGTTATTTTTTGAGTCAGGTCTCACTAAGTTGCTAAGTTGTTCAGGCAGGACTTGAACTTACGGTTCTCATGCTGCCATCTCCCAAGTGCTGGGATTGCAGGTGTGTACTACTGTGCTAGGCTTGAAATTTACTTCATAGTAATAGGGTGTTGCAAATTATCTACTTTATATCGGATGGAAGAGATGTGGTGTTTTGAAGAATTGTTCATTTCATCTAAGTTACTAAATTTCTGAATGTAGAATTGTTCTTAATAGTCTCTTATTATTCCTTTAGCTTTAATAATAGTTTCTTTAATAATAATCTTATTTTATTCCTAACATAGCAGTTTGTCTTTTCTCTACCTTTTATTCAGTCATGCTGAAATATTAATTTGATTGATATTTTTAAGGAACCAAATGTTAATTGATTCTTAAAATTATTTTTCGACTATGTTGAGATACGATTGACATATGAAATTGTACATATTTAAAATATAGAACATGATGATTTGGACCAGACAAAATGGCACATACCTGTAATATCAGCATCCTGAGAGGCTGAAGAAGCAGGATCACAAATTCAAGCCCAAACTGGGCAACGTAGAAATTTAGTGAGGCTCTGTCTCAATTTAAAACATAAAAAAAGGGCTAGGTGTAGATCAGTGTGAAAGCCTTGGGTTCTGTCCCAATACTGAAAAAAAGTAAAAAGAAGTGATGATTTGACAAATGTATACAGCACAAAATGATTATGTATCAATTTAATGACCATAATCATGACCTCACATAATTGCCTCTGTGTATGTGAGTGTGAGTGCAGAGAATACTTACAATCTATTGTCTTAGCAAATTTCAAGTATATAATTCTTTGTTGTTAACTATACTGCTCTTCTGTACATTAGATCATCAAAATTTATTCATTTTATAATTCCAAGTTTATACCCTTTGCCCAACATCTGTTCATTTCCCACATTCCTCAGTATGGTAACCATCATTCTACTTCTGTTTTTATGAGTTCGACTTTTTTTTTTTTGTCTACTCTTCCAGATTTCACAGACTAGTTTTAGTGGGAAAAGACATTCATTGTAAGGGTGTGTGCTGTGTGCATGAGTCCTGGTGTAGGGTGTGGATTTTTGTGTTTTCTGTTCATATTTTTAGACATTATTTATTTAAATAAGCTTTCTCCCCTCACCTCCTTTCTCTCTTTCTCTTCTCCTTAAACTCTCATAATACATATAGTGGAACATTCGATGGCTATCGTTCCTGTTGGCTCTCTTCACTCTTTTTTATCATTTTTTTTTTTGGTCTGTTTTCTTATCTTGACTAGATAATTTCTAATGACCTGTCTTTGAATTCACAAAGTCTTTCCTTTCCTTGATCAAATCTGATGTTGATGCTATTACATTTTTTAATTTCATTGATATATATTTTCATTTCAGAATTTCTATTTGATTCTTATATATTCTTTATTTCTACCTCTCTGTTGAATCTCTATTTTGTTTGTGTATTATTTTTCTATTTTAATTGAGTTGTCTATCTGTGTTCTGTTGTTCTGTTCTGGCTCACTAAGTTTCCTTAAAACAATTCTGTTTTTTTTTTTTTTTTGCATTCTTTATCCAGCAATTCATAGATCTCTATTTCTCTTGAGTTGGTTATTGTAAAAATTACTGTGTTTCTTTGTTAAGGTCATGTTTTTAAGTTTTTTTTTGTGTGTTTTCTTGCATTGATATCTGTATACTCTTCCACATTTTATAGACTGGTTTTATCTGGAAAAAATCCTCATTGGGAGGATATGTGTAAGAGTACTGTTGTAGGGTATGCATTTATTGTGGCTTCTATTAATCAAGTCATTAATAGAATTGTCAAAATATTATCAAAATATTCAATATCTCGTAAAGTAGTTGAATCTTAAATGGGCACCAAAGGCCCACATGCTGAAGACTTGATTCCTAAGTCGGTGCTTTTGTGAAATAGTGAAATTTGTAGGAGGTGAGACCTCATGGACATATGAAGGTCATCAGGGGCGTTCCCTTGAGAAGGATTATGAGAAGCCAATCCCTTTTTTATTTTTTTCACTTCTTGGCTATTAGATGAGCAAGTTTGCTTGTGCCACATGTCTCATCATGATGTGCCACCATGGGGCTCAAAATAATAGGGCAAGAGTATCCAACCCATGGTCCAAGGGCCATCAGTAGCCCTAGGCATTTAGAAATGTGGCCCTGCAAGATTGTGAGCTCAACATTATTTTGTGATGTTTGGTGATTTTTTGACTCAGTTGCATGCATGGTGCTTGAGTACAGACTACGTAGCCAACAACTGCATACTGTGCAGGCTGAGGTACAGTACAGATTGCCACTGTACCTGCCACACATAGTCTTATCAAAACATGTGTGTAGACAATACGACATATGTTTGTGGACTTGCAAGTAAAACCCAGCAATTACTGATAATAATTTCAACTGACCTATACATATGTGTACTATGAAAATAGATACTTTTGTTATTAAGCAGACAGGTAAATTTTCTCATTTAATTATTAAATTTGGGCTTGTGTTATTTGAAAAGTAACTTAATACATTAAAATAGAAGAAACAAAGCTGTGTTATTATTTACAATAAGTACATTATATATTTCATGCATGGCCCAAGACAAGTTCTCTTCACTTATGGATGGCCTCGACAAAGCCAAATAGTTAGACACACAATGGGGCCAACAACTTATGAACTGAAAGATCTAAAGCTACAACTCAAAATAAATATTTTCACTTCAGAAGTTGGTTATCTGAAGCATTCGTTATAACAATGAGAATCTGACTAACGTATAAAAAAGTAAGATATACACATACTATCTGTTACTGAGAAAATATAATTATTGATATGATGTTAATTTTATTAAAGTTAAAAAGTGAAGTGTAGCACTTTTAATAAAAGAGAAAACATAAGGGTTTTTTGTAGTTATAAAATGCAAAAGCAGAGGCTAGAGGACTAGCACGATGGTTAAACCACTTGTCTAGAAAGCACTAGGCCCTTAGTTCCATTCTCCAGCACCATGTAAGCTGGACACAGTGGTGCATGCCTATAATCTTAGCACTGAGAGGCTAAGGCAGGAGGGTTGCCATGAATTCAAGGCTAGCCTAGACCAGCCTGGACTACAGAGCGAGACCCTGTCTCAAAAACAACAACAACAAAAAAACAAAAACAAAAACAAACAAACAAAAAAGCAACAGGTATTGTCGCACAGAGGCCAAGAAAACCCCTCTAAAGATAAGACAGGAAATTTCAGATTCTTGATGTATTGTCACAGAAGAGCATTTCAGAATGTGTCAGTAACAAGCACAGGCTGATTTATTAGGCAAAATTAGAAAGTGAGAGAAAATGGGGGTGAGGTTTTGGATTGAGGTGCCGAGGTGGGCACAGCTCTGACACCGATCAGAGTGATCCATTCACAAAGAAGCAAGTCCAATTTTTAAGCTAGGGTCTGGTTGACTTTAATCTCCATTTTGCAAGGTGACTCTGGAGAAATTCTTACCACTCAGGGAGCTGTCTGCTTTCTATGAAACAGCTGCTTCTGCTTGGGGCAGTCTCAGCTCTGCAGAGGCTCTGCTGGAACCCAAGGTCTCTGCTGGGTAAGGCAGTGACAGAGATTTTGGGCGCCCATTGGTTGTCGATGGCCATGCAAATCTATTTTCTTGGTGTCCTCAGTATTGATTAGGAAGATTATGTAGATTTAGGGTTTATTAGCCTTTTATTTCCAGTTATTACACAAACATTCCTCAAATGGTTAAATGCTTATGTGCAGAGCAGAGAGGACCTCACCCAAAGTTTTAAGATAATAGTGGAGACGGATAACAAAATAAAGACAACTGTGCCCAACTACTCATAGGGCATCTGTAGGTCCAAGTCAAGGGTTTCTGTTTTTACCAAAAGGAACTTTTAAGTCTCTGACTACCTCAAATGAAAACACAAATGAAGCTTTTTATTTCTTTTTTTGAATATGCATGATCTAAAGGTTCTGTAACATGTTAATAACACACAACATGGGAATTTGTGCCCATGAATATCCTATTTGACCACTTTTTCCTCTCTCTTAACCTTTTCCTCTCTTTCTCCCCCTCCCGTTCTCAGTGTCTCTTCCCTTTTCTAGTGGCCCATTCCCCCCTTCCTTCTGTCTCTTTTTGTGCATATATTTATGACAATCTCACACGAGAGATACCACCGATACCCAATCTTTGTGTCTGGTCAACTGTACCAAAGTTTCTCTGGGAGTTTGGGGGGAGTCATTTCAGACTGAACTTTAAGGAGACGGAGACAACTGAATCCAGTTGATGTGGGCGAAAGGGGTGTGGGTAGATGAGAGTGAAGGATGATGGGTAGCCTAATCCTGGAAATTTCTTCTGTTAGGATCCTTTTATAGGACATTGTGTAATTTTTTTTTTTTTTTTGCATTCGAGTTGTCCATGATCCAGCATACTAATACAAGCTTAAAACTGTTATCTATCCTTCATTATTTTTCCTTGTTACCAAAATAGCCAGCTGCTTGATATGGATGGGGGGTAAGGAATGGTCAAGAAATGAAGGAGGTTCAAAGAATAAAGAAAAATCATCCTGAGAGACCAGATTTAAAAAATTGAGGAAAAACTTCAATATTGGATGCCAAATTTTTAGAAAATAAAATCAGATAAAATCAAGATAAGTGCAAAGACGTTTTTTCCTTTTTGGCGACAAGTCACAAACTATATTATTCTACATCTTGTTTAATTCTACATTTTAACAAAAATAGACCCATCCTGCATCATATCATTTATAATCAATTAAAAAATTATCTCTTTTCTATCTAACATATTTAAAAAGAGCCACAGTAATTGTGCTTCAACAAAGGAGAACCAAGGACATAGGGAATTGTGTCAACTAGAGTTCAAGACTATTGACTGAAAAATTGTTCCAGTATAGCAGTGATCAGTATTTAAGGGATGAAGATAAAAAAATAATCACAAACCATCTGATATTAAATAGATTTTTTTTAAAAAAGAGGCCTAACACCTGGGCAATTAAATTCTTAATAATAAACTGTGATCAGAATCAACTATACTATCTGTGTTAAAGGAAAACAAGTCCATTTACCTAAGTCGCAGATTTTACCTCCCTGCAAGCTATTAAGTTCAAAGATGCAGTTTACCCCCCAGGAAATAAAGCCTACCAGATAAAACCTTTCCAGTTCTCCACTCAACTCCGTGCGAGCTGAGTTTTCATCCTAAGCACTTGCTTGAGCATTCGGGGGATCTTCTTCCCAACAGGACATTGGTGTCTGAGCAGAATAGAAAATTGTTTCCATTTTCAACTCAAAGGGAGTGTATTTACATAAGCTTCTCTTTCGTTTAAATCTGTGTTAATCCTCAAGGACTCGGTAATTGAAATGCAAAATACACTTTTAATAAATAAAAAAATGAGAGAACACAAACTGCACAGAAGAATTTTAACAGACCACTCAAACAATGTCTTGCCTAAAAGTAGTATGGTTTGCAGATCTTTCTTTGTGTTTTCCTATTAAATAAAATCTTTATATATGTGCATTCAAAGGGGTTCAGAGCAAGACATCCCAAAGTATTCTGTTCTGGTGTACAGAGGAAGTTGAGAACCAGGTCTTTATTCCAGCTAGCTAGAATGAGGTATACATTTCCCCAATTTTCAAAGAAAATTTACATGTATGTGAAAATTATTTTTACTGTACATTTCTTCACCATCTTTCGTAATTTACCTTTCCCCAGAATTTCCAAACCCTTTGTCTTAGTTACTTTTTTGTTATTGTGACTCAATACCTGACATCCACAACTTAGGGAGGAAAGATTTATTGTAGCTTCCAGTTTCAGAAGGTGACAGTCAGTTCACAGGTGGGCGGCTGGAAAATGGTGGAATCACATGGTGGAGCCGCAGCTGGAGCTGGAACCGGAGTTCCTGGAGCAGAGATCTTTACAGAATGGTGGAAGAGAGAGACTGGGAGGAAGGGTGGAATCAGCCCCCGCCCCTCCAGGCCAAGTCCTAAGTTTCCAGCCCTTCCAGGCAGACCCTTCCTCCCAACCTTCACAGTATCCATAGGAATATGAGGTCTCTGGGGGACACTCCACATCCAAACCACAACCCCTTATTCCTTTCTAAGACTCAGGATGATATGTAAATGTTAATCATCTGGCCGCTGATTCTCATATTTTGATTGGACGCCCATGCAAATAATTAAAATTTTTTTTGTGTGTGCCAGCCTGCTACTGGGATCCAGCTAGAGACCAGGTCCTGGACCCTGACTATCTGAATTTATTCATGCACCTGTTCTCAAGTATATCAGAAAGCCTATAAAAATGAAAAAAATGAGTTTATTCAAAATTCGGACAACTTAGGAGAGCATCTAGTCTTTTCTTTTCAAATACATGGAAGTGCTTTTACTTATAATGACACTTTAAGGAGTCTGAGGAATTCTCCCAAAGAGAGAGGGACCTCAACTCGTACTGGTAGATTATTGATTTTCATTGTGGAAAAGAACTTCAGGACATGTCAGTGAGGTACAGAAGAATTATTAACCAAAATCAAAATCATATTTAGGGAGAAAGGCCCTGAGCACTTGAGGGCAAGTACTATCATCTGGGATTAGAGGCGTTTATGTGGTCTTGATGCACCCTCAAGATGAAATGATCCCGGGCTGGGGGAATAGCTCAGCTTGTAGAGCATTTGCTTGGCAACTGCAAAATTCTGCGTTCAACTGTCCAGTACCACCTAAGCCTACATAGTGAGTTCAGGACCAACCTGACTACCACGCAAGAGCCTGTTAAAAACAAACAAAAATCCAAACAAGATGAATGGTCTAGGCTGTTCACATTTTGAGTTACTTACCATTTACTTAGTGTCTACTTTCTTCCCATTTTTCTTTTTATTAGCATACACAGTAAGTACATTCAGCTCAAGGAATTGGCATACACACATACCACATCTTAATTATTTTCACATCCCATCCCCTACCCACATTCTCCCCACTACACACACATCCCTACTCTATCTCCACAAAATCTCTCTCTCCATTTTCTTCCATCACTCTTTTATTTTTCTTTTTCCTTATTTCTGTTTTGGTTTTCTCATATTAGAGAAACCATATCATATTAACTTTTCTTTGTTTAATTCTTTTCACTAGGCATAATAGTTTCAAAGTACATCCAGCTGTTTTTCCCTTTGTCTTTTTTTCCCTTCTATTTATTTTTAGAGACAGAGTCTTACTTTGTACTCCAGGTGGGTCCTGAATTCACTATGGAGCCCAGGCTGGCCTTGCGCTCACAGTAATCCTCCTACCTCAGCCTCTGGAGTGCTGGGATTACAGGCGTGAGCCACAACGTCTGGCTAATCTTTATGTGGTGTAAGGGAACTAAACCCGGGGCCTTGCTCATGCTAGGCAAGTGCTTTTAACCACTGAGCTATGCATCTAGCCCATTTTTTTTTTTGTTTTTGTTTTTGTTAATAGCCATTCTTACTGGAGTAAGATAGAACTGCAGAATTGTTTTGATTTGCATTTCTATACTGGCTAATGTTGTTGAACATCTCTGTTAGTTTATTGGCTGTACTTCCTCTGAGAACTATCTATTCCAATTGTGCATTTTTAATGGAGAAGTATAATTTTTTTCAGTTCTTTATATATTCTAGATAATAGCCCACTGTCCAAGGAGTAGCTAGTAAAATTTTTTCCCATTCTTTTCATTCTCTCTTCATTCATTCATTCTTTCCTTTGTTGTATAGAAGTTTTTAAATTTGATGTCTTCATTTGTTGATTCTTCATTTTTATCATGAGCAATAATGTATGGGGTTTTTTTTTCAGAAATTCCTTGCCTGTGCCTATGTTTTCAAGGGTTTTGCCTATTTTATCTTCCATCAGGTTCAGTGTTTTCATTTTAATATCTAGATCTTTGATCCATTTTGATTTGTTTTTTTTTGTACATGGTGAAAGATGGGGGGATGGGGGGGTAACAGATTCATTCTTCTTCACGTAGCTAGCCAGTATTCCCCTCCGTTAGAGGCTGTCTTTTCTCTAGCATATGTTTTTGTTGAAGATTACATGGCTGAGAATGCTTGGGTTACCTGCACAACTTCAGTTTTGTTCTACTGAACTACCTGTCCGTTTTTGTGCCAATACTGTGTAGGTTTTTTTTTTTTTTTTAAAGTAACTGTTGCTTTGTAATGTTACTTGATGTCTGGGATGTTTTCTACTTGTTTTGTTGCTTAGAGTTACTTTGGCTATTCTGGGTCTCTTCAAGTTCCACATAAATCTGAGTATTTTTATTCTAGGTCTGTGAAAAATATTGTTGTTATTTTGATTGAAATTGCATTGAATCTGGGTACCAGGTTTGGTCATAATAGCCATTCTGACAATAATGCTTCTGCTTATCCAGGATCAGAGGATATTTTTCTGTTTTTTAAATGTCCCTTTTAATTTCTTTTTCCAGAATACTATTGTTTTCATTGTAAAAGTCCTTCACTTCCTTGATTAGGTTGATTCCTAGGGGTTTCGTATTGATTTTGTAACTTGCAAGTTGACTGAATTTGTCTATTATCTGTAAGAGTTTTCTGGACGAGTTTTTGGGAACTTCTTTGTAAAAGATCTTGTTGTCTGCAGATAAGGATTTTTGACTTCTTCCTTTTCTATACTTGTTCCATTTAATTCCTTCTTTTGCTTGGTTGCTATGAATAAGCTATGATCAAGTGGTGAGAGCTGGCCTCCTTTTTTGTTCCTGATTTTAGAAATGCTTTTAGTTTTTCCCCATTAAATATGACATTGGCAGTAGATTTGTCATACGTTGCTTTTATCAGCTTGAGGTCCTTTAATATCTGTTTTCATCAGGGTTATTTTATGATAAATGGATGTAATATTTTGTCAAAGCCTGTTCTGCATCTATGGAGCTAATCATGTGATTTTTAATTTTTTTACGGTGATATATTACATTAATTGAATTACACATGTTGAACCATCTTTGCATCCCTGGAATAAAGCCACAATGGGTCTGGATTGGTATATGATCTTTTAAAATAATTTGTTGCATTATATTTCCAAGTATCACATTAAGAATTTTTGAATTATTCATCAAGAAAATTGGACTATAGTTTTCTTTCTTTTGTTAAGTGTTTTTCTGGTTTGATATCAGGGTAATGATAGCCTCCAAGAAGGAGTTTGACAATATTTCTTTTCTTTTGATTCTTTGGAAAACTTTGAGAAGCATTGGCCTCAGCTCTTTCCTGAAGTACTGGCAACATTCTGTGGTGAATCCATCAGGTTCTGGGCCTTTCTTTATTGGAGACTTTTACTGCTGTTTCAGTTTCATTACTGGTTATTGGTCTATTCAGGGTTTTTATATCTTCTTGGTTCAACTTTGGTATCTCATATTATCTAAGAATTTATCTATTTCTTCTTGGTTCTATAATTTATTAAAATAAGTTTTCAAAGTATTTTTATAATCCTCTGACTTTTAGCAGTGTCTGCTGTGATTTCACCTATTTAATTTCTAATTTCTTTCCTTCTTTTGGTGAGTTTGGCTAGGGGTTTTATCAGTCTTATTTGTTCCTTCAAAGAACCAACTCTTAGATTTATACATATTGTTCTTTTATGTTGTTTTCCTTTAGTCTTTCTCTCTCTCTCTTTTAAATTTCCATTCTGATCCTTATCATTTCTTTTCTTTTCTTTTGCTTTAATATTTGGATTTTTTTTTTTTTGGCGAGGTACTTGAGGTACATCATTAGATTATTTATTTGGGATTGCTTTGTTTTCCTAATGTCTGCATTCACGGTATGAATCTCTGTCTTAGTATTTCACTGTTTCCCATAGATTCTGATATGATGTGCATCTATTGTCATTTGACTCTATGAAGCTTTTTGATTTCTTCTCTGTTTTTTCCTGTGATCCGTTGCTCATGTAATAATGTGTTACTTAATCTTTACATACTTGTGTGATTTCTGCAGTTTCTTCTGTTGCTCATGTCTAGCTTCATTCCACTGTGATCTGGCAATATTCAGGGAATTATTTTAATTCCTTTGTATTTACTATAGCATGTCTTATGGTCTACAATTTTTTAAAAAGTCATATGCATTCTGTTGATATTGGATGGAACACCGTAGGTACTGCTTAAATCTATTTTTTCTATGGTGTGGTATAGTTCTATTTCTGTGTTGATCTTTTTGTCTGGTTGACCTGCCTATTTGTGAGAGTGTTATAATTGAAATCTCCTATTATGATTGTATTAGGGTCTATTGACCTTTTCAAATGCAATGATTTTAGTTTGTAAAATTAGGTATGCCAACATTGGGTGGATCTATATTTATAACTAAAATATTCCTATAGGATTATTCTCATTTCCAGTATGTAGTGTCCATCTATGTCTCCTCTGATTTGTTTTGACTTGACATCTACCGAGTCTGAGGATAATATAACAGCTATTTCTTGCTTTGGGGCTGTAGTTGCATGGAGTTTAAATTCCTATCCTTTTATTTTCAGTCAGTGTGTTTCTTTGTAGGTGATGTAGATCGCTTGTGGACAACAAATGATTGGGTGTGTTTTTTTAGTCCTGTGACCCTTGGGGGGATTTTATCAACCTGACAAGATTAGAAAAATGCCTAGGGTAGAGCTTAGAGGTGTGTGTTATTGACTTGTGTACCAGCAAACAAAGGAAGAATACTGAACCTATATGTGGGTGGCCTAACTGGCAGCTTCAACTAAACAGAAAGGAAAGAAGAAGAAAGATTGTTACACTTTTCCTGGGAAAGCTCTGGCCTTCACCAGAGTCTCCAGACATTGGCTCATTTCTGTCTTCATATTGCCAGTCTCCATTGCAGATTTGCTCCAGTCTCTGATATTTGTCATTGCTTTTTGGACAATGTTCCCTGTAGACTTGCACTGGCTGTCTCATACTCTCTCCACAGATTTGTAAGCTCTCCACATAAATCCCCTTTATTTGTTTATGATTTGTATTAATTCTGCCTCTCATAGAATCCTAACCAATACAGATTTAATATGCCAGTCTATGTCTTTTGATTGGTAAGATCATTGAGTTATGACTTTAAGACATTTACTGAATCTTGTCATTGTTTTGTTTTAGTCAGTGTTGTTTCTTTGGGTTTTCTTTTTGTCTGACTCCCCCTTTTTATATTTCCTTTCCCTTGCTTTTTTTTTTTTTCCTGCTGCTGCTAGTCTCCCTATCTCTAAGATTCTCTTAAGTAATGCTGTAATGCTGGTCCCATGGTCATAAATTTCTTGAGGGTTTCTTTTTCGTGGAATGTTTTTACTTATTCCATTTTGAAGGATAATTTCATCAAATACGACAGCCTAAGTTGAAAATACTTTTATTTTAGAACTTGAAAGATTTCACTCCAAGCTCTCTTGGCCTTTGAGACTGTGTTGAGAAATCTAAAGTTACTCCGATGGATTTGGTAGATTACTGTTTGTTTCCACTAATTGTCTTTAATATTCTTTCTGTTGAATTTCTGGGACTTTGATTATGATGTGTTGTGGTGAAGTTCTTTCCTGATCAAGAATATTTGGTGTTTTACATGTCTCTGCTGGCTAGCTGAGTATTAATTTCTTCTTATAGATTTGGGAAGATTTCTGCTACAATTTCAGTGACCAAATTCTTTTCTCTTTTGTGTTGTTCTCTACTCTTTTTTTTTTTTTCACAGCCATAATACTGGGGGTGATTTTCTTTGAGTCATCCAGCAGCTGCTGTACTGGACTATTCGCTGTGTTTTTATTTTAAGGGTATCCCTGTGAATATAATTTCATTCATCAACCTTGTCATCAGGATTTTGCTTCACAATACTCAAGCTGGCTTCCCATGCATTCAATTGAAAATTTCATATATTTTCAGCTTAATTTTTTTTAGATCTTCTATTTCTGTACCAAAATGATCCTTCTTACCTCGCACTGCCTTGTTTACCTCAGTCAGTTTTTTATTTGTGTCTTCTATAAACTAACTAAACATTTCATTAACACTGCTGTACATTTAGTATGTTCCTCTATAATCTTGCTAAACATCTTTTGAATTTGTTTAAGTTGGTGTGTGTTTTAACTGACTGAATGTTTGTGTTCCACTTGTTTTTTGACTTCCTTTCTCAAAGTAAAAAAAAAAAGTCACATTGTTTTTGATACTGATATTTCGGAGTCCATGATATCAGCTTCTAGGAAGTTTGCATTTATGCAGGTGCTTTATTTGTTTTCTCATGATCCTATTGCTGAGGATTGCATATCAGTTAGCTCTTTAGTGTAAAGATTTCTTCTGTTATGCTGTGTCTTTCTTTGGTGTTTTCTTGAGTTATAAAATTTTTTTAAATATTTGTGTCTGTTTTGAACCTACTAAGTTACTAAGTCTGAGCGTCTTTTAGTAATTAACCTTTCAGTACTTTGCTGTTTTTCTACAATTTTCAGTGAGAGAAAAATGTATCATAGTAGTATCAATGACCCGAAGACAAGGCATGTACTGGCATCCAGTGAAAAGTAAAAACAACTCTATGCCAGGATTAATTGCATGAACAGAATCTGCAGTAGTGTTATAATCTAAGATAACTCAATTATTGACCTGTCATATAGCCAATTAAATGCTGCAGTTATTCCACCCTTAACTTTGGAAATTTGGTCTACTGTATTAATAAGCTACTTAATTAAATATTGACTTATTGAAGAGATCTACTAATGACAACACTGTATCACCAATAATAATATAAAAGAATTTTGTATTAATCACCTAAGCAAAACTAAGTAGCCAAAGGTTACTCTCAAATTTTTCCAACCACAATGCTACCATTAATAGTAAGAAAGGGACCAACAGTAATAATAATACAGTCTAAAAGAAACCAAGTATTGACATATCATAATAACTAGTTGAGTGCTATAACTTTTTCACTCTCAACATTAGAAATTGATCTATCTTATTAATATAGGTATCTAGACAAGCCAAATAATAACTTACAGAAAAGATCTCTTAAAGGGAACATGACACCATTTTTCATAAATGTAAAGAAATCTGCATTAATGTCCTAGGCATAGCTAAAGATCTGTATATAGTCTGTCCTTGCTTCTTTGTGACTGTATCTTATGCTGGGTCCTTCCCAGACACTAGTTAACAGTACCCCCAAAGTTCCTGGTGTGTGTCCCATCTGTGGCTTCTGTTTCCTAAACCATTTCAGAGTAAAGTCCTTCCTACGATGACTCCTGACTATGGTATTCTGTAGTATGGCAGTGCTGAGAATTCTTCTCATGAGCTGGTCTGTTGAGCCAAAGGGAGATGTTTCCTGGGAGACAGCTCACAATACGTTTTCGGTTTGCTTTTCCCTTACGCTTCCTTCTACAGAAGGCTGGTGTTGCCTGCCTGCTATTTATTTCCACCTCTCCGGGCTCTCCAGGTTTACCTCATGTCTGCAGCTGCCAACTGCTCAACGCTACTCATGGCTACTCATGGTCCTTCCTGGGCGGCCTGGTTTCCTGGATGGCGTGTTCTCCTCTCTGTTTCCTTCAGACTTTGCAACTTCCCCAGGTTTTAAATTTCCATTAGCCTCCTTTTAGCTCCTTTAGCTTTTCTCTTTTGAGCTAAGTTGTTCAGATGGAGTTTGTTATTTGCTTTTGTTTTGGCTATATCTCAACTTCCTGATGGGACTTTGAGGAACCACTAAGCAGGTGTCTTAGATACTGTTTTGTTGCTGTGACTCAATACCCAATATCCACAAATTTAGGGAAGGAAAGGTTTATTTTTGCTCACAGTTTCAGAAGGTCACAGTCCACTCAGGGTCAGCTGGCAGCAATGGAAGTACATGGCAGAGGCAGAGGAGGAGGCGGCTCCTCACGACATCACAAACAGGAAGCCAAGTCCCATCAAGTCCTGTCTCCCCCCAGAGGAAGAAGCTGTACCAATCTTTCTTCTTTCTTCCTTTTATACAGTTGAGTTCCCAGTTGGGCCTCCCACATCCAGGTGGGTGCTCTTCCCTCATTCATTCACACTCTAATCTAGGCATGGTGCCTAATTACCTCAAGTTGACTTAATCTCCCCAATGGATCACAACAGGGATCCTTCTTGGCCAAGAACTTGACTTCTCCCTAGTGTTTATTTTCCTAGGATCAGTTTGCCTATTGCTGGGCTAAAGCAAAACCTGACGTTATCAGCTAGATTAAAATATTAATACAAACCACCTGTACATATTTGATGTTTAGAAATAAGTGCCTGAGGTAGGGAAAAAAGGATATAGGTAGAAAGGAGATGGGGAAATTATGATTTTAATTTTATTTTGAAGGAAACTGCATCTTTAAGACACAGTCAAAATTACTCAAGGTTGCCATGCCATTTTCATCCCTAGGCCTGAAATCTAAGCAATAAATAAGTCTGTATGTTGGAACCATTTTTTTTCTTCTGATACTATAAATCCACAAATTCCTGACTTACACTTTCAAGGAAATACTGCTACTAATTGGATACCATATCTGTAAACTGCAAATGCACACAATGGTTGCATTTTAACCCAGCCCACTAATGGATAATTTGACAGACACTGGAATATACAGCCTAGATCATCTGCCTTGAGAATAACCCCCAACATAATGTGTCACCCTCAAGTTCTCACCCTTTCTGAGTTTGTATTTCTTTGATTCTGTTTAATAAATCTGTGTATTCATCACATCTAAGAATCCTGCAGTCCTTTTCTGTAATGAGTACAGAGCCCACTTTGTGGTGGGAGTGGGGTGAATTGAAGTCCCTGTCTCCTCTTCAGGGATCTCCATGGACGTTGTCAGGTGACAATGTCCAATTAGTACTGCTGTTTCCTTGAAAGTCTTTATGGAATTATAGCATTGGAAGAAAAACAGTGGCTAAATTTACAGGACTTAAAATATCTTTTAAGTCTTTTAGGAATTTAGGAGTGGGAGCCTGGAAGAAAAACAGGGAAGGAAAGTCATTGTAATCTGGGATAACTCTGATATATCTTGAAACTGCATTTTAAAAAATCTTCATTTCTTTCATCCTACCTCCATGGAAGGATAGAAGGGGTAGAACAAAAGCCAGGAACCACACACATGTAGATTCAGCCTGGCATTGGCCCACTGGTGTAGGCCCAGAAAAATGCTGAAAATTTTGTTCTGTTGAAACTTCCCTGGCTCCAGGGCTGGGGGTGACAGCTGTTATTCTCAGCATGAAGGAACTGGATGAAAGCTTAGCTTGAATATTTTTAAGGCTCTATTGCAACTTCTTGGTTTCAGACCTGTGTCAATTTAATTTTTGGACCTGTCACAGAACCTAGAAGTACAGGTTCCTCTTCTGAGACAATGAAATTAAGAAGGAATGAGATCATCATTTCATCTGAAAGGACAATGGAGCTATTTAACTCTTACTTTCAACTCATCCCTAAGTTGAAGATAACTCTGATAATTTAGAATTTGATGGCAGAGATGAAAAGCAGCCAGCTGACATAATCACTCCAAGAAATGCACTGAAACATGGTTATCTACTCACGGTCGTAACATGATCAAGCCCAATCTAGAATCAACACTCCCCCCGCTCCCCCAGCTAGTTCCACCTTTCCTCCCTCACTTGGCTTCCTATTGTTCATATTGCAACATCTTCCAGCTGGACCTCCACCATGTGCTTCTGCCATTGCCAGCCACCCTTGAATAGCCTGAGACTTTCTGAAACTGTGAGCTAAATAAATCATTCCTCCCCTATGTGTGGATGTTGGGTATTCTGTCACAGCAAGGAGAAAGTAACTAGAACAGAAATCAGTACCATAGAAGTGGGGTCACTGCTGTAACTTTACCTGACCGTGTGGTTTAGAAGACTTTGGAATTGGTTTGCAGGAGGTGTTTGGAGAGCTTTGAAGATGCTAGGTAGAGAAGCCTTAGACTGCTGTGGGCCAAGCTTGATGGGAGATTCCGTTCAAAACTCAGATCATAATTCTGGTTGTGTAGATTGTAAAGGTCAGGCTCAAAAAGTTTCAGATGGGAATGAGGATTTTATTGGCAATCAGACTAGAAACCATGCATGTTGTGCTCTGGCAAAATATGTATTGGCATTTTGCCCCTGTCCACGAACTTGACCAGAAACTAAGATAAGGGCAATGGACTATTTAATCAAGCAGAGGAAATTTCAAGGCAGCCCAACATTCAGTCTTGTCACATGGATACCATTTGCTGCTATCAGTCAGCTCTATACCCTTCCAGATCCTGTCCCAGTAATCCACCCCTTCCAGATCCTGTCCCAGTGTTCTGCTCCTTCTGAGCCAAACCCCTGTCCCACCCCATCTTACCAGGCCCCATCTCTTAACAGCTCACAGTTCCCATGGCTACTCCACAACATCCAAATACATGAGACTTTGGGGAACTTTCCAGATATAAACCATAAACTTATTCTCCTGCTTTTTTTTCTCTCCTTTATTTGGTACTGGAGACTGAGCTCTGAGCCTTCACAATGAGCTGTATCTACAGCCCACTTTTCATTTTTGATTTTGAGACAGAATCTTGCTAAGTTGCCTAGGCTCGGCTTTGCCACCTTCTGTAACAGTTCTCTGTAAGTCCTCTGTTTTTAAGTGGTATAATCAAAAATATAGTGAATGCTGTTTCTGTGTGCCATTCAATGAAAAACAGGTCTATGAAAACATATGTGCTCATCACCTTATTTAATGGACCCGGCACTGTGCAAACCAACATCTAAATGCCCATGAAAGGTACACATTTTGAATCATTCAATACAGTTAGGCAGCCATGACTTCAATTAAAGATACTCATGAAAAAAAAAATCTTGTAAAACCGCTTGAGAAAAAATATGGAATGTGTGTTTGAAGTGAGGGGGGGAGTATTTGGAGAATTAATGGCAACGTCTTTTATTTGTTATGATAAAGCTTTAACATATTTTAAAACAAATTTACCATATTTCTTCAAGCATACTTTATATACTGATGAAGTGAACTCAGCAAGCTTTATCTGTTCATATTCTTCTTATCCACCAGCACTTCGCCCACCTGCATAGCCCTGCATATGGGGCTCAGAGTCTTTGGAATGAGCATCTTCAACGCAAAGAAAGAAAAGTGACTTTCAGGTTTTACACGTCTTGCTATGGGGTAAAGGAACTCCAGTTTTTGACTCATCACAGGTAAGAGGAATCCTGGTTTTTGTGACTTACTTTTTGGAAGAAAAAGGGGTTTCGTAAAAGGCAAGGAGAGGTCAGAAAGTCATTCCTTCTGTGGTTCTTCTCCTATTCAAAGTCCTCAGCAAGCCAAAGCACCCCCCTTGGGTAGTCACATTCTAAGAGTTGACAGTGCCCTCTCCATTTGAGCATGAAAGGACAGTTCTTTTAAGCTTTACCAGGAGTCACTAAGGCTGAATAAATGGATGTGGTGAATAATGCTGGAACTCTGCCCAGATTCCTTCTGGCTCCCATGCTCCTACCCTTTCAGTTTTTTTTTTTTTTTTTTTTTTCTCCCAACAGCACCTGCAGTTCTTTCTGGAAGACTTCCTGGGCTACCTGAGGCTCTGCTGGCAGCAGGTAAGTGGGATTACATTCTCCATACACTACCCAATATTTGAGGAGTGTGGGATCAGGAAAGGCCTCCCTCCTTCTTCCTTAGAGATGTCTCCTAGAGCACTACCTTAATAAATCACAGACACTTGAATCCTTAAAACCTCACCTTGACATCTATTTCTGGAGCACTGGTACTAAAACATTGGAACAGAGGTTCTTAGTTTTTCATCTTAGTCTAATAAGCATATACACATATTGACCACCTCCATGTAAGAGAAGTAAAGCATTCTAAACAGAAAATGAAGGTATGTCTACAAGTAATCTAGATATCTGATAATTTTTATACATCCACTTTCTTCATGTGATGTTTTCAATTCTACATGACTTTCTTTTTCATGAAGAATTTTCTTCCACAGACGTTGACTTCGTTTTCCCTTTCCTACATTCCCAGCTTATATGAGGTGCACAGAAACTAAATGAAAGAGGAAGCCAGCAGGAGGAACAAGAATATTTCCTTTTCCACCTTCCAATCTTTCTCATTCTCATTACAATTTATTGGTAGACATTTCATACATACATATGTATATATGCATACGTGTGTGTGTGTGTGTATGTATGTATATATATATATTTTTGTTTTTTTTTTTTTTGAAAATGGAACTAGGAATCCAAACCAGGACCTTTACACAGAGCTAGTTCTGAGCTGATTTTTAACTTTTGAGAAAAGGTTTTGTTAAAATGTCCAGTCTGGGTTCAAACTTATAGTCCTCCTACCTCAGCCTTCCAGAGTGCTAAGATTACAGGCTCATACCACAAGACTTGGCAGATTTTTAAACAAGGAACATTGCAAAAGAACTGTTGTTAGCAATGTCCCAGTCCCAGTGTCACATTATAGAAGGGTGTGTTTGGAAATGAAAGAAAATTTATATTTTATACTAAATTTTATTTATTCTGTGTGAAGTTTTGTTCTTATACTTCTTTTTAATAGTTCTAAAGTTATTTTTCCTCACTTGCTTTTGTTCTTTTTCTGGATCCTATGAAATATGAGACAATGAATAATTTTTAAGAACAAATCTAACCAACAAATATTTGAGCATCCCTGAAGAGTATTGCATCAGAGATGTACAATACTGTCTATTATGTGCCTTCACACAGGAAACAAAAAAATATTTTGAACAGTTTCTAATAATAAGCTCAGACTGCAAAGAGTAACACTAGCATAAAATTCTGTGGCATTTACTATGAAAAGTCAGTGATTCCTTAATTTGCTACACAAAAATACCTCCAGAGAAGACTTACTGTTGTGTTCTATCAAGAAAATAAGTGTTCTGATCATTCAATGGTGTAAAACTGTTAAATGGGATGACATCTGCAACCTATTTAACAGCTAATTTTAAAACTCAATCACCCACAAAACATGAAGTAGTCTAAGATTTTAAAGTAGGTATTTGCCTACTGTTGGTAAAGTTTAAAATGTATTCTGAAATATTCACTATGGTGAGCTGGATTTCCTATTTTGTTTAAAGAGACGAGATCGATGCTGTGCTGCCTTTTTCTGGTGAGTCGGAGGTCTTGCTGTGTTGCCCATGCTGGCTTTTAATTTGTAATTCTTTCACCTCAGCCTCCTGAGTAGCTGGGATTATAGGACTACGTCATCACATGTGGCTTCCCTTCCCTTAAATGAGATGCAAGTTTGCCTTCTGAACAGATACTAAAATATTAGAGAGAAATGAGTTTCTTTCACTGAATATATATTTTTATTTGGAATGCCACACTAATAGCATAACAATAGACTTTCATTCACAAATCTGTATCAAGAAGCGTACAATCTTAAAATATTTTTCACAAGTCATTTAACTATAGCATTGTTATTATTATTTGGTACTAGAGTCAAAGACGACATTTAGATTCCTCGGCTTTGGGGGCACACTTAGTAACGTCAGAATGATTTCCTAGTCATGCTGAGGAAAGAAATTCAAAAGCAGTTTCTTTTTCTTCTGCCAGTTCCTTCGCAGTAAGATCCATCTTCTCACGTGAGAAATCATTAATAGGAAGACCTTCAACAAACTTCCAGGTCTTATTCTGTTTCAAAATAATTGCAAAATAAGATATTTATGATTAAAATGGAGTTGATCTTCCAGAAAACAATAGTCTAGTTTTGAATTCATATCTAGAGATGTGCCTACTTTAAAGTTTGATTCTGAAGAGTTAAATAAGAATCCAGACTTTTTATTTTCTAGTGGCTCTGAGGATGAAAGCCAGGGCTTTGTGTATGACAGGTAAGTACTCTACTACTACTAAGCACACCCTAAGCCCAGAATCTAAAACTTTTTTTTTTTTTTTGAGACAGGGTCTCACTCTGTAGCCCAGGCTGGTCCTGAGCTCACTATGGAGCTCAGGCTGGCCTTGAACTCAGAACAACTCTCCTGCCTCAGCCTCCTGAGTGATGGGATAATAGGCATGTGTCACTATGCCCAGCATATATGGGGCTGGGGAATCAAACTCAGTGCTTTTTGCTTTCTAGGCAAGTGTTTTAACTACTGAGCTATTCTTCCACCACGATCTAAACCTTAATTAACAAATAATTCTGATAAAAAAGTCAACACTTGAATTTAAAATCCACTGAATCCTGAAAAAAAAAATCTATAAACCATTCATGTTAGTATGATTATAATAAAAAGCAGTAACTTTTAAGAATCACTGCATCATTTAGAAATAAGATATGATTTGTAGGTATCCAATATTAGAGAAGCTATGATTTGTCTAGCGGGAAGAGCTAAATATTGGTTTTTTAATTTAATTTCAATCTTTTAATGACCTAAAGTTGTGATATACACAAAAAGCAGAGAAAAATGTTTAATTTAGTAAAGAAACTACTTTTTAGGCTAAACTTTTCCTGTCTTAAGAAAAACATGCTTTTCCACAGAAGAGAAACAGCCCCCCCCCCCCCCCCCGCCCCAAATACCTTACCTTGATTACAACTGGGAATGAATACAGCAGATCGTCAGGAATACCATAGGAGTTGCCATCAGAGATAACACCCATGGATACAAACTCTCCCTGAAAAAATAATTTTTACATTCTCATAGAACATAAGGATTAGTTTACTGACACATAAAATATATCAAACCAGAATTTGTTACTGTACACATAATTTGATTAAAGAAACCATATCTGGCACCAGGTGTTTCCATGACAAGATAACTTCCATGGACATGATCTCCCTTCCCTATTCCAGATTACATATGAAGTGGGCCAGAGAAACATAATCCTTATTTTATAGATGAAACTGTGGGCAAATGTTGGTTTGAAGAACAAAAATAGTTTTCCATATAAAATTTTATTTATTCTTCACAATCCTGTGTGATAAATGTCATGTAACAGATGACAAAGCAGCCTGAGAAGGAGAGGTAACTTCCCCAAAGTTCCGTGGCTAGCAGGCAGCTGAGCTGGGAGGTGAACCTAACCAACTCTATGGCTAAGGCTACACCTTTTAATTATAGCATTGAGGAATCAAGTAAGAGTGGCTTGTGCAGATCACTGAGTGCTTACTTCTGGAGTTCCAAACCAGATGTCTCTGATGTGGTCAGAGATGGCTTTTGCAGCCGACATCGCACTGGATAGTTTCCGAGCTTTGATGACAGCAGCGCCACGCTGTTGCACAGTCTGCGTGTAACAGGCAGAAGCAGAGGTATTAGGTGATCATGATAGCAAATTTTCATCAGTTCCAAATTGACCCTGGGTGAAAGGCTGTAGCCACAGTTTAATATGTTCACTCCAAAATCATGCAGCTACCCAGTGCTGACCTTATTAACTTAATTCGGTTATAAGCACTGAAAAGCTGAAAAAAAGAAAAGTACAGACTCCCATAGGAGGTTTACCATACTTTATACAAAGAAATGGATCTTGCTATAAAGATAATCAGTTAACCAGAGCAGTTTTTCCCCCTTTGACAATAAATCTCAGCGCTGTATTATAGTTAAGGTCATACTGGATCAAGAATGGCTTTGTTTGAACCCAAAAGAAGTATGCAGTCCTCAGAACAACTGTGCGAGAACTGCTCCCCGTGAGGTTTGCACTGCTTGGATACACACACTCAGGCCAGCAACGTGATGCCTCTCTAGACTTCTTTACGCTTGGCTGTTAAGTCAGCTCACAGGCTATTCTTACCGAGATGAATTCTCCCTTGAGCCAGCTGTCATCTTTCAGAGCTTCATAAACACCAACTTCCTTCCCATGCAGTTTCACCTTGGCATGATTGACATCTGGATACTGAGTTGAGGAATGGTTTCCCCAGATAATGACATTCTTAACATCATCAGAAGTCACACCGAGTTTAAGAGCAATCTAATTGAATTTAGAAGAAACACATTAGTTAGATATATGATTTTTATTTCAAATTGACAAAGACCCATTAGAAAAGATTAACAGAAATTCTGAAATTTCATGAGAACATCAAGTTACATAGATCTGTCAAAAAAATTTAAACTTTACTGCTTGGTAATTTCATGAAATAGCTTCATGTTAGTAACTGTGTACTTGAAACACTTTGGGATAGACTGTTTATGGAAGCCCAGGCTGGCTTTGGACTCATAGCAATCTTCCTGCCTTGGCGCCTTCCTAAGCTGAGATCACAGGCATATGCCACCACATCCAGCTTTATGTTGTACCGGGGAACTGAACTCAGGGCCTTGTTTAAGTGCAAGGCAAGCACTTAAACCACCATTATGCCATTTCTCTAGCCCAAAAGGATATTATTTCTTGAACACATAAATCTTTGTTTTGTTATTAAAGTTACATGAAGATGCTTCTTTAGCACCTCTGTGCAATTAGGTATTTTGCATACTTTTCCCATATTTAGGTGAAATATTACATACCATATACAAATCAACTTTCAGTTGATTTTAATGGGAAATTTCAAGTTAGAAGAGACTCAATGTATTAGAAAACTGGAGAAGTTTAACATACAAATGTGTTTAAGTGTGCATGCATGTCTGCCTACCTATGCATCTATCCATCATGTGATTACATCCTGAAAATACTATAAATTAAAATAGTATAAGAGGAAATGTATTTAAAACACCAACCTAGCAAACATCATAGCTTAGTTTGGTCTACCTTAAGTGCGATCAGAACATTTAAATTAGCTTAAAAAAAGTTGGGCAAAAATCCTAACACAAATCCTATTTAAACTAAAGTACTATATATTATTTAAATATTTATTTATAAAGATACATATCTGTATTTTTGTGCCTTGGGTGAGCAACCCAAGATATTTTTTACCAAGACCTTTGAGTTCATAACCTGCGACGTGTCGGCTTCAACAACTCCACAGTGCTGTGAAGACAAGGTGCCTCAGGCCTCCCCTCCCCACCAGCCTCCGTGGCTGGCCACACTTTCTTTGTGCGTGCTGCCTACCCTGCTTCCTGCTCCTTTGATCTCCTTGGCTAATCCAATTCTGTCTGGACAGCAAAGGCCAAGTACTTTGTACCCAACAGATGTCACTTCTGAATATTATTCCTGTCAGAGCTGGTCTAAATTAACACATGCCCAGGATAACAGCTCTTTGCTCCCTCACACACTTTGATGTTTATCTCATAGATCTGTTAGCCTTTGACAAGTTCTCCAGCCCTAGTAATTTTCTTCTTTCTCATACCAGCTAACCGGTATCACTGTCAAATTACCTTGTCAGCAGATATATGTAGAGCTCTGGTTTGCAAAAGTGTGGAGCGAGTTCTGCTAGCAGTGAACAGTTACTACGTAACTAAGACCTCCAGGTTTTAAATTATGTAGTATAGTCAACATTCACATAAAAATCACTTATTTTTGGGTTTGTTGTTTTCTTACTGGATAAACAAGTGGTACATAAGGAAGAAACTGGCTCTTTATGAATTTCCTAAAAGCTCTCTCTGTGCCAGACCAACATGCTGCAACAGTGGCTAATCAAGGATCTGTGAAGAACATGAATGTGTGCCAACACGATGGTTAAAAGTCTGATGAGACAGCCTTTTCCCTCATGGCTCATTCTTGACTTTTGCCCGCAAAAGGAAAAATGTTTTAGGCATTGGGACGAAGTGTCATTCAGGTAACACGTCTGGAAGCAGAATTTCCAATTTCCCAATGTTGGCCTCCATGAAGTGCTCAGATGGAAAATAAAGGAGCGAGACGGCAATGTTGTCATTTTACCTCTTCCTCCCTGGGAGAAACTAAGTTACCATATGGCAATCCCGAATCTACAGCAACACACATCTTTTCATTTACAACCGACCTATAGCACCTAAATCTCCTACCTCTAGTCCTCCAGTCATTCAGTCAAACTCCTCCTCCTTCCCAGTCACCAGACCCCACAGCACAGCCTAAATCTTCTTGGAAGTATTTGTTATTTTAAGTATGTTATCTGATGACCTTCTAAATTAACTGGTATGTTGAGGGATGTATTTCTAAGGTGTGGCTCTTTTCAACTTTAAGCTAAACCTAACCCTAACAGAAAGAAAATTAACAACAATGTTAATTTTACTTCAAATAGATCTCATCTCATTCAATCATTGTAACAACTTTTGAGGTAGGTACAATTATTGTTCTATTTTACAGCTTGAATATATTTTGTCCAGGTCACAGAGCTAGTAAGTAGATTTGGGTCCCTTGATACTATTATGTAAGTGTATGCATAATGCACAAAGGTTTGTATTAGAGTCATGAGGCTCCAGCATTTATTAACTTTTAAAACTTGGAGCAGTTCCATGATCTCTCTGAGCCCCAGGTTTTCTACCTATAAAACAAGGATAATATCAAGATACCTCATATACACAAATTAAATGAAGGATTACATACAAAGCATTCAGCTTATAGTTGAAGCTTAACAAATACAACTTTTTTCTGTCACTGGGTATTCTATAGCGAAAGGATAATTCTCAGTTGTGCCAGAAGTTTTTCCACTTTGACCTCACACCATCTTCAGGTTAAAAAGTAGTATTTTTAAAACTAATGTTATCTGCAGAAGAAAAAGCACCACACTCAGACCCATCCATCAGTGATGACCTGAAGAAAAAGAGGGATGGCTAGAAAGTCCTAGGGAAAAGGAAAGGCTATGTGTACAGACTACAATTTTATCCTGAATTCCAAGGGTACTAGGATCAGTTAGATCCAAGAAAGCCACTAAACTAGTTTAGATGAGTGGCCTGGCTTCTAATTTTTTGAAAAGCTATTGCTAATCTACTGGTTCCAGATTCCTGGACATATTTATCCAAGGCCCAAAGGGTAAGGAAAATGAACAACAATTAAAATTTAGTTCCTAACTAGGGAAAATATAAATAAAATATATAATTTAAATTTGAATGATTGCTTAGCTGCAGGGAAAAAGCAATCACAAAACTCAAATCTTTTATTTTATAATCTAATATATATCTGACACAAATTATGTAGTATCATGTGACTACACTATTAGCTTTACTATTAATTTTTAAGAGAATATTAGTAATTCCACTTAGTTATCATAGTGACTGAAATATAGTTGAAGATAAGAATTAAGTACAAAGTCTAGCTTCTGGTCTTTATGAGAACAGATTTAAAAATTCTCAAGCACATTTAGTAATAATTTACCTTGAAAAACAGGTTTTTCTACTAAATAAAAACAACAGAAGGATAAAGTAGGAAGTAGTTATTTTAAATGTAAATGATGAAGGTCTTAAAGGTGAAATTTGTAAAGGCATTTTTCCTACCTGGGATTTAGCTCGGTTGTGATCCAAACGAGTCAAACAGCTGAAGTTCTCCTTGGGGATGGATGGAGCTGACTTAGAGGCAGTCAGGCAGTTGGTATTTGCTGGATTCCCCACAACAATAACCTGGTGTGGATAAGAGGCACAGAAGAGTTACAGGCTGTATTCTTAGTAAATAAACTATGAAATATATATAATTACCATTATAGTTTGTAGGTTTTTAGCCTAAACACCTTTTTCTTAGGGCAGTTCTCACACTGTCCTGAACTTCCCATATAGCCCAGGTTGGCCTCAAACTCAAGGTAATCTACCTGTCTTGGCGTTCCAAGTGCTATGATTACAGGTGTGCACTACCACACCCAGTTTATGTGATGCTGGGCAATCAAACCCAGGGGGGCTTGCCCTTGCTAGACATGTGCTTTAAGCACTGTGCTATTTCTCCAGCTCCACTTCATGTTTATCTTATTAATATCTGATGTGACTATTAACATTTCTTTGATAGAACTACTGTTACATATAAGTCACCTTCTGCTTCAGGACCACAGGTACATTTTTAAACTCTGCTTTTAAAACTCATGCAAGCCAATCAACATACCACCGGAAAAAGCCCAACACAAACTAAATCACACAAGTAACTTACAGTTCTATCTCAAGAGTTTGATTCATAACATTTTCCTTCTTTCTGAGTTTACTTTAAGACAATTTGTCTCTAAGAGTTAGAGGTTTCCCTCAAACTTGCCTAATCCTAAGAACTTCCTAGGCTATGTGCTATACTATAGAATGCTACCCCTTGCCCTCAGACCTAAGGAGTCAGTAATCAGCAGAAAACACTTCAGGCTTTATTTTTTGTACTGGAAGGCACAATCAAAACACGGCATAGGAAAATGCATAGAAAGGCTTTTAAGTTACATGAATCCACCAAATTTACAGAAATGCTCAAGCATATTACCAAGACTGACTCCCATATTCTCTTCACCTAGATTTCTCAGTATGTTGTATCCCCTTCCACACTCTGAATATCCATCTCTCTAATCCTTTTTGGTCCTCTTGAAGGCAAGCTGCAGCCAAGATCCTCCAAGGTCCCTAAATATTCCAGTGTTAGGCTGGATTTTAACTGAACTACTTGTAATCTTTTACCAAGAGACTTGTGGAAATCTACTCAATGGGTTTCTATTTTTTCTGTGAATGATTACAGAAAATAAAAGTTAACTAAAATGAAGTCAACAGAAAGCAATAGTATGGATGTTTATGAGATTCACAAATCTCGCATCACAAACACATGCAACTCTATAAACGTCTGAACAAGTATTCCTACATAGCAAAAAGGAAACAGAAAATTTGGTGTGTTTTCTTTATAAGTTTCTGAACTAGGGATTGGAGGAATAGCTCCATCGTTAAAGTGCTTGGCTAGAAAATTCAAGGTCCTTGAGTTCAATTTCCCAGCACTCTATAATAATCAGGCATAGTGGCACATGCCTGTAATCCCAGCACTCATGAGGCTGAGGCAGGAGGACTGTCATGTGTTCAAGGCCAATCTGAGCTACATAGTGAGTTCAGGACCAGGCTGGACTACAGAGTGAGACCTTCAGAAAGAAAACATAATGAATACTAAATTGACATGCTATAGTAACGGACAAATTTTGAGCACTTTTTTTGTAGATTCTACAATATGGGAAAACGACCTGAAAGAAAGAACTTATCAAGCAAAAATTTATATTTACTGACCAGTGAACAGAACTGGGAAAAAGAAAAAGAGAAGACAATTCTGTCTTCATTCACATGCTGATGGTACAAGTTGCAAATACAAGTAACGAAAAACCTCATAAGCTACGGAGTAGGTCACCTTAACTGACTTCTTGGCATATTTCTCCAAGGCTGCTCCCTGGCTTTTGAAGATTTTAACGTTTGCTTTCAGTAAGTCTTTCCTCTCCATGCCTTCCCTTCTCGGCATAGAGCCCACAAGAACAGCCACATCCAGGTCTTTGAAAGCAATCTCCTCCTTGTCTGTTGCGATGACATCTGAGGATAATATGCAGAGTACTTAGGAACCTAATATGAAGTTCTAATTTCCATAATGAATCTACTAACTCATTCTTTATAGCAAAAAGTTTAGTCTTACATCTCACATTGATTGAACTTACAGCCATACCATCAGCAGAAACATTAGTACATTTATTTTGCTTTTTCTATTTCAATAATTATTTCAAATTCTTTTTGTCTTTCACAATCACATATTATACAAGATTTAATATAATTTTCAAAGCAACATTTGTTATTTATACTTACCACCACAAAGGAGCAACTAATTCACCTAACTTTTAAATTACCGTTACTTCAAGGTCTAAGTTATCAATAACAAATTTAAGAGACAGTGTTTGTGAAGAAGCACCGTGCCAGAAATAATGCTAAGAGATTTATATTATCCTCAACTTTCATCTTCACATTTTACAGATGAAGACATTGAGGTTTAAAGAGATTAGCTGTCCATCACAACAAGATAAAGTAAGCTAGAATTCCAGTGTAGGTCAGTCCAGAGTGAACTACTATGCTATCGTGTCTATCCCATGAAAACATACAACTTGCTTTCTGGTTAAAGAACATCTATCCTGCTCTACATGGTTGACTATATTCATCCTGGGAAATTTTCAGGACCATATATTTATGGGAGGGTGCTACGGATCTGGGCCTAGGCATATGCAAGAAGATCAGAGAGGAAACAAATACTCTTGTCTTCCTCCCAATCATACATCCACGTATGCTAAACTTTGCTTCTCTGCCATGTTCATAGCTGCCAGAGAGTAAGAGGGATTCGGTAAAGAAAGAATGCAAATGGGAAAAGGCAACAGAGGAAGGCGATTGGTAAAGGGCTGTAAGAAAAGGAAACCATCAAAGAGGCTCAGAGGTTCATGCATGTACCCTTTCATAGAACTATGCAACCGAATGATTCAGATGGCAAAGTGTCTCTTCTAGTAAATGCTTATTAAACAGACATATACACTTCAAAAAAAGTTTTTGTTAACATGTTTTTATATTGTTTTGTGCAAACTTCTAGAAGGGAATCATTAATCCTTACCAAAAGAAAAAGACAACAATGAAGACATAGCAATATTCCGTTAGTTTACAATCTTATTTGATATTCTGACAAACTTTCCAATCCAATTTTAAGTTTCTATCTTATAAGTCAAGAAAGATTCCAAAGACTCTAAAAGGCACTATTGTGGGTTTCTTCAAACAACGAAGTAGTATATACTTAGGATAATTTAGATATCACATCTTGCCTTGGCAGATGCAATGGCATTATACAGAAGGGACCCATTAATGTCCAGGGTGGTGTATGGCCCTCGAGGACATCCTTCAGAATTAAAAAAATGATTTTCTAAAATTTTATTACAGGGTGGTACTATTAATAGTTAAAATATTTTTTTTTAAATAACACAGTATGCACAATCTCAGATATAAAATTCTGGTGTAATTTCAAAGTAGGTACCAAATAAATTAGGTATTTTGAGGAAAAAGCAGTCCTTTAGTCGAGAGTTCCTCTCTCAATTTTACCCTTACTCGTGGTATATATGCTAAAAAAAGTAGTTATAGTACAAAAATAAAAGTACTTTTATGAAAATTTCTAACTGGAGGTCTTTCACAAAAATCTAAAATCAACTCTATAAGACATAACAAAATATGGAAAAAATCTCTTCCCTCAAATTACCTTTCAGAAGAGGAAGGGCACAGTCTTGCAGTTCCATTAGGACTCCATCCAGAACACCCATCATGGGAGTGATATCCAACAGCACGAGTATTATAGGCTGCAGGTGATAAGGACAGCATCTGTCAGCACAGGTCCTTCAGTCACACACAAAGTTTGTTTACAGTTTTTCGTTTGCATGTGTATTATTCCTATTAATCCGTGAGATTACTTTAGGAGCTCAGGCACCTAATATAATGCCACCTCCAAAAAAGGGAATGTCCTAAGTCCGCCAGTGTTTGTTAACTGACACAGTAAGAGAAATAATTTTACTGAATTCAAGGACTACGTGAAAGAAACAGCAGACTGAAGTGAGATGTCAGTTTGCTCTTATTGTTCCATTATGTGTTTGATTTTGGTTCATGGGAAGCTAAATGCTATTTATGATATGAAGGAAGAACTCAGTTTCTGTTGGTCAAGGGAATCAATCAACGAGTACTTTATTTTTAAATATTGTTTTGGTGGTAGAGGTGATGGAACTGATGTATGTTATGTACAGTTCTTCCAAAATTAAGTCAGTGTATTGACAGTGACTTACATTTCTAGCACATTTTTCAATTTTTGAGACAGGGTTCTCTGTAAGACACTGAAGGTGGGCTCTAACTTGTAATCTTTCTTCCTGCCTCAGCCTCCCAGATTGCGTATTACAGGTCAGCATCACCAGGCCTGGCTCAATGAAAACTTTAGAAAAGAATTTTGTTATACATTAATCAAACTTTCTAGAATAGACAGTGAAAAGCAGACTTCTTGTGTATTTTGATTCAAAAGACCATTTATGGAAAAGGAAGTGCTAATTCAAGAATACTCTCATGGGACTCTCTCCAACAGTTAGTATGATTAGTGACATCTTATATCACTGACATCTGCTGGTTGCAGCAAATTTACAAAATGCAGTACATGGAACAGTTCCGATTTACAACCTCCCCAGTGCCTGGAGGGGTATATATAAGTAAATTATCCAGCTTTCACTTATAGCACTTATTGTGCCTGTTAAATTTATTGGGATTACCCAGTCCTTTACTGTTTTATGATTCATTCGTAACTAAACACAGGGTTTTATTAACATTCTCACAGTAATGCTAAGATTTATTGTGATGCTTTCTATAGTTTGGATCTAGAGGATCTCCTAAAAGCCTCATGTATTTGGATCTAGTAGGATAATTGTGGAACTGTATGCTGTTGGGAGGTAGGGCATGGCCAGAGGGGGAAAAGCTTGGGGTGTGATCTGGAGGGATTGTATCACCTTAATGAAGTTGGGGGGCACCCACCCTGGATGTGAGGGGCCCAGCCAGCAGCTTGAACTAAGTAAAGGAAGGAAGAATAGGAAAGCTCTAATCTTTACCTCATTTACTTGCTTTTCTGTCTCCAATGGAGTAAGCACCTCTATAGCCTCTACCATGAGCTTCCACTGTTGCCTGCTGCCCATCAGTGGATTTTGTGAGACCTCCTGAAACTGTGAGCTAAATAATGAATCTTTACTTTCCTAAGTTGTGGACGTCTGATATTCTTTCCCAGCAATAAAAAAGTAAGACAGTGCCCCTACCTGGTCTTTACCAAAAACAGATCCATTTCCAATACTGTACAACAGAGAATATGCAATTTGACCAGCTGCTCCAGTCACAAGGACTCTGATTGGTTCAGACTGTAAGGAAAGACATCCATTTACATCTTGTTAAAATGCTACTTTACTTAGAAATATCCAGGATTTTAATAAGGCAACCACAACTTTTAGAAGCAAATGTAAAAATTTTAAAGTTTCTTCTTATTAGCTTAGTAGAAAACCTACTTTCCCCAGAATAATACAGCATGCAAAAATCAGCTGAATAACTTACAGAACATATATCCTTAGGCTGCAGAACTTATGTGGGCTTATTTAACTCCCATTCTATTACGTGCACAAAGTATTAGCCTGTATTTAATTATACATTCTCACCAGTATTTTTAAAGGTAGTTTAATCACTAAAATAGGCCTAACAATGTCACTGTATACATTGTGTGATGACAGCCTCACCAATCCTTATTATGCAAAAATGCCCACTCCTTTTTGCTAAGTAGAATCCTTTACAACAGGAAAAAGAGTAAGGGTTATATTGAGCCACAATGTCTTAATAAACACGCTTCAACCAAACTACCTAAGAAAAATCAGCCTGAAAGAAAACAGTAATACCTGGATTGTAACAAATCTTAGTACTAACCAGCAATAAGCAACAAGAGCAATATGTAGTAACAGTTGGCAACCTGATTTCAAGGGAATTTTTTTTAAAGGGAAGAAAGGGAGCTATATTAAAAGCACAATAGTTACAACAGGCAGAACTAGCTCTGTAGATTTCAACAGAGCCAGAATACAATAAAGATACATGAACAAAAACATAAACTGATATTCAAAGTGATGACCTTGAGTTATTTTTCTAAAAAAGGTTAAATTACATTTGGAGAATTTAAAACAGAATCAAGGTGAGCTTCTTTTTCCTTAACAATAATGGGTATATATGTCTCTACCGTGTGTTAGCTTTATTTATCTCTTCCTGTGTGGAGTAATGGTCTAATAAAATGAATGGGGATGGGAGGGTATGATTTCTTTTCTGAGAATTGCTATTTCCAAATGAATCACACATCTGATATGGAAAGAGAACAGATGACTCTGAAGGACACTTTCAACCTTCCAATCCTAAGCTTTGAAGGACAGCGTAAGTCAGTGACATGGTTGCCATAGAATTCAAAGGAAAAAAAAAAATCTCAGGAAAAGTGTCACCCCTTAAAGAAAAATGATTCTGATCACAGCAGTGTATATATGCACTTCTTCCTCTGAAAAAGAATGCAAGTAAACAAAAATCCCAAAGAACACTATACAGAAAGTGTCTCCTTCAACTCGAGTTTCTTCTGCATCCTTTTGTCAAATTTGCCCATAGGCCTTCATACCTCTAAATGAAATACATATTTATATCCCCAAACAGCCTAGATTTATAAGGGCTATTAGATGTTACCGTATGTGGTTATTTTTTACATTACACAATACAACATTTGTGTTGTCATTGCTAGGAGCCGATTACGATTCACAGGAAAGTCTACAGTTTCTTTGTCATTTCCTCTCTTCCTTGAAGTAGAGAAGTAAATCAGTTATTCTTCTCTTTCCCTTTAGAACACAAGACTAGAGTTTGACTAGAGAACTTGTTAGACTAGAGTTTATGTGTATTTATTTGGCGGGGATACTTTATCTAAAGCTGTATTCCATCTAAGTGGAATGCCTGCCACACAGTTTGAGCTCAACTATTTGCTAAAGCAATAGGTGGATCTTGAAATGCTACTATCCAAAAGATGGCAAAATATAAGAATTATTTCAAAGTATGCTATACTGAAGTTTTTGAAAAATTGAAGCTATTTTGTTCTATCTATTGTCACAGGTGAAAACTCAGGAACCAGCAGAAGCAAAACTATGTCACTAGTTTTAATGTGATAAGCTGTTCTCATTTAATTCATTCATGATCCATACCTTCAGGTACGTGGCATTATTTTAGGCCACGGAATTCATTTGGGAACTGTCTGAATTTAGAAAAGAGGTATGCCAATTCTTTGAAACAGGATGCAAAAAGCATTAGAGAGTACCAATAAAAAAAGATGGTCTGTGGATGCAAACTTTCTAGGTTTAAGTCCTGGCAGTGGAGTTTATTGGGGGGGGGGGGGTTCTTGTGCAATTTACTTAACCTCTCTGAATTGTTTCCCTGTAGTAAAATGGAGATAACACCTCCTTAATAAACCCTAGTCTTAGAAATGAAATAGTTCACCTACGAACACTAGTATGAAAACAAACATGATAGGTCTCTGTCACCACATAATTTTTACCCCTCTGATAGGGCCCTGCCAAGTTGCCAAGATGGCCCTCAACTTGCAATCCTTCTTCCTCAAGCTCTTGTGACACTGGGAATAGGTTCCTCCATGGATTCTCACAGAATATGTTTTTCTATTTACATGTCTGTTATTCAATAAGACTGTGAAGAAACTTGGGAAGAATCTGCCTTTGATTCAAATCTGCATTTTTATGTCGTATTCAACAAATATTTGATAAACAAATGATGGATAAAGGAAAACATCACTGTAACCAAGCTGGATGTAGAAATGATGAAAATGTTTAGCTCTAACTATAAAGTTTAACCTCTCAGAAAAACAAGTAGATGTCTAGAACAGAAGCACACAGTCGACTTTGGCCAGTAAAATGTGTTCACGATATCATAGTCCTTAATGAAGGGGATGTGGTCAACTAACGAACAGCTAATTTCATCTCAGCAGTTTCCTTCTGAGTTTTTGGACAAATTAAAAAAATTTCATAGGTAGGCAATTCTATCTTGTTAAAAGTAGCATGAAGCCAGTTAGGGCATAAATGTTTGATGAAGAAGCAGGTAAAGGAAGCACATATTTGCGGCTTACTGCTCTTTTTCAACATTGCCGTTGAAAAGCAGGAGGGTGGGAGAGTCATGCTGACTTCTCACAATGTTACAGCATGAACACAGGTTACTATTCTTTGCTCAGATATCTGGGCAGTCTGCCAAGATCCAAAAAGGAATGTCTTTGCTCCTGGTAGGGAATTAATGACCTTTCTGCAGATGCAGGCTGTCTTGAGAATGTGCTAAGGTCTTAGTTATAAAGCTTTAATTCAACTGTTCCTTCTATGAAAAACGTATCAATTCTTTTTACTTCCTAGTTGATATATACTTATACTTTAATGTATTTCTGTAATACAAAACCTAAGTGTTATTATTCAGATTCTTTCATACGGTTATTCTCTATGGATACAGAGAATCCTCTCCTTTAAGACCTGCTTTGTACTGGCTTACCAATGATGGCTCTTTACAAAATTAGTGATTGTTCCTATGGTCTTCTGAGGAGGCAGAGCGATCTGACTCATGCAAACCAGAAAACTGACAGAACTACTCCTCATGGACCACATATATGTTATCTGTACCCCAGTGACCTTGAATGGTGAGGGCTGGCTTAGTTTGTGCAGTAGCAAAACAACACAAGAATCTGTTGCCCTGGATTTCTCTGTGACATTCAGAAAATCACACGACATCACTAGGTTAAATTTTATTCACAGGACTGAAGTTCCCTTCCAACTTCAGAATTCAATATTCTTCTGAATTATAAGGAATAAAGCTCTCAGGTAACGTACATGCTGGCAACATTGTTGAATTTATATTTGCCATATGAGCTTCTATCTTCCCAGAACCTCACCTACTAAAAGTCAATTTTCAGAATGACTTGATAAATGCATGTCACAGTGACTAAAAGGAGCATCGGACCCTTGGTGCACATCGTTGTGTAACACTGAGCAACTCACGATCTCTCCGGATCTCAACACATTCAATTTGTTAGGTGGGGATGTGTTTAAGGTGATCTTTAAAAGGTCTCATCCAGTTATAAAGCCTGAGGTTCTCTGGTAAGTATCTCTGCTTTCTTGCTAAGATTGTTAGGACAGAAACTACACAAAGCTGAATTTAAACGATTACGTTATATGATAAAATAACCGAGCAACAGCTATTGACAATTAGCGCCCCGTCACCCAACATAAAGGTTGAGAGAATAATGCCCACGCTTTAAAAACATGCTTTTTTCAGGTTCTGGAAAATTTCCAATTCATTTCATCTTCTCATTCCCCCATTCATTTTAGTGATTTTGAGATAAAGGAGGAAACATATTTCCAAATATAACTACTGAAGCACGTGACGTGAGTTTGACGACAAATGTCACCTTCAAGCAGTATGCAGATAATTCCTACGTCAGAGTTCCCTCCTCCCCCTCCCCAACTCCATTCAGCAGAGACGAGATGTAGGGCGCTAGGGAACCGAGATCTGCAATGATAAGATGGTTAATATTCCAAACACACAACAGTAAAGAGTATCTGCACTAGTTATTTCGCAAGTGATGCTCTCTTGTCTTAGCAATACAAAAGGTCAACAAACAAGTTTTAGGTAACATTTCGTGGAATCAGACATGGCGGAAGCACCTCTCCTGAAAACGTAGATTGCAATCTGGCGCACAGAGTGAGCAGTGCTTTCATAGTCGTGGGCCTTTCCCAAGAGCTTTGACAAAAATCATGAAAATTCTACGGCTTACGGGAAAGAAAGAAAGAAATGAAAGAAAGAAAGAACGAACGAAAGACAAGACAGGTCAGGACCCAGAACCCCTTCCTGTCAAACCTTATCGTTCTTATCTAGTCCCATATCGCCTTTCTTCGGAGAAAATCAGGCCTTGTATTTCGTTTCCCAGCATTGCAGAAGGATGAAGGTCGTGCTTCTCTAAGGGCCGTGATTTTTCTGAGGTCTACTGAAATGCCCGCAGGTGAAAATCAGGCTTTTCTCAATTAGTAGGTTACTGCGACAGTCGCCAAATGAGTCGGGGCTTTGCAAAAGGCGTGAAGTGCCTTGCAATGCTGTCTCCTAAAAATATTTCAAGATCAAGAAACACACAGGCGTGAGGGGCCGGAGGTAGGGACCCATACTCACCATGATTGCGAACTGCGCGGTCAATTTCTAACACCTGCAAAACGAGCCTGAGGGCGGGAGTCAGGTCACCTCTAGCTCGGAATCCAGTCACTAAAAGCGCGCGGTGCTAGACAGAAAAGGCTCGGCTCTTGGGCCCGGCGCCCTCTGGGAAGTGTAGTTTAAGTTGACCTGAAATGCCGCGCGGCCTTCCGCGTGTTCCTTTAGTATGCAACTACAATTCCCAAAATCCCAGGGTCACCTCACGTCCTTCTCCCTGCGCTATTCCCCGACTGCAAAGTAGTCCCCAGGCGAACCTCTGTGATTGGAGGACGTCTACGAGCGGATGTTTTGGGCTCAGAGGAAAGGATGCTTGATGGCGCTCTGCAATTGGCGGGAGAAGAGGCGTCTGTGATTTGAGCGGGGAGAGACGGACCCCTTGCAACCTCATTCCTTCCCATGCAGTGAGACTTTCACCGAGGTCAGACGTGGGAGGCAAAGTGACCTTCCGCTGCGTAAAGCCGGCTCGACCCGGAAACGAAATATTTTTTTTTAAACATTGTACAAGTTCGAGGGGCGGGGGAGTTGGTGTGCCCGGAAGACGGGACAGCTTCTCGGGTTGCTAAGCGACGAAGAGGGAGCACCTGGAGCGAACTGTGGCTGCCGAGGCTGGAGACCTGGCGGGCGGCTTGTCTTCCCTAACGGCCTTCGTGGCGCCGGGACCCCTCGGCTTCGGAGTGTCTGGTGAGTAGGAGAAGGTTTGCGGGCTCCCCGCTTCGAGGCGACCCGCTACCGCGCTTCTTACACGCCAGAGGCAGGTGAGCCCTAGCCCAGAAGAGGGATTTCTCTTAACCTTAGGGTCCAGGATGCGGTTAGGGGGTGAGTGTGGCACCTCGCGGGTCACTTTTCTGGCAGTAAAAATTAGGAGAATGGGAGTGACATCGTGCTCTGGAGGGATCCGTGGGGTTCACGCCACCTGCTCCTGTATGTGCAGTGCAGTTCTTCCAAAGTTAAGTCAAAAGTATTTACTGAGCGTCTGTTTTGGGGGAGGCGCGCCCTTCCATTAAAGGAACTCCTGGTCCACGGATCTAAATTTATCTGCCCTACGTGGACATCGTTAACCATTGTCTTTTGAAAACTGGATGCCCGGTACATCATCTTGATTCTTAACCTAAGGTCAAACCTGCATTTTAAAAAAGAGCAAGTGAATGAGGAGGAAAACAGTTTCACCTGAGGTATTAATTGGCAATTACATGCCTCATACTTCGTCCAAACTTAGTGTTGCTAAAAGAAACCTCCCAGTTTTCGACATCCACGTTTTATGTGTGCGTTTTCCTGTACGCAAATCTCATTCTCCGTTTCTGCCTTTTAAAATCGATTCCACTAAACTCTCTTCAAAGACTATGGCTTGTGGAAGCCTTTTTCTCTCTCTCTGTTTGAGACTGTTACGGGAAAATTCAGACACACACAAAATGAAGGTGGTACTGTCATCTTATCAATAATTGTTAGTATTTTACCATTTTCAAAAGTAGTCTGAAGCCGAGGGGCCTAGAGGTAGTAGGTGCTAAAGAGTGGCTGCGATTTCTAGGAGGAGTGAGAGGGATCCTCTGTGAAAAGGCTATCTCTGTCTACGGTGCTTACATGGTCTGTATAATTGCCTCGTCAGTGGGGATACTGGTATCTGGAGCCATAGCTAGAACCAGTCTTCTCAGCAGGGCTGCTGGGCTCCCTTGGTGAGAACTATGTGTACTGTTAGTACTACCGCTAGCTGAGTTTCAGAATTTGTAAAGAAGTGTTTCCTTGCCGCTGTGACCTAGCGGCGTCACTGCATTGCCCTGTCTTACTAAACTTCAACACTATACTAGCTGGCAAAGGAGAAATGCTTATGGGATGCCCCAAAGCAGGGCAGAGAAAGGTAAATTTGGCACTGAAAGGTACTAAATTGGTAACAGGACTGCTCATGTGCTCTCTGCCTAAATCGTTGAGTGTTTTTTTGTATTTATTTCTTCTTGTATAGACATCTATTGTGAAATCTTGCTTGGCTCCTCAGCTTGATTATTGATTTAAAATTTAAAACGATTGTCTGCAAAACTAATCTGTGATGGGAAAAAGTCACTGGTAGTAGTACCAACAGTAGTTCCCTGTGGATGCGAGTTAGGGTGGAGGTGCCTGGAATGGGCATGAGGAGAGTTTCTTGAGTAACAGCAGTGTTCTGTGTCTTGATAGAGTCTCAGGGCCGAAGCTGTGCACATTTGTTAGAGTCCACAAATGTTATACTTAAGATTTGTATGTTTCATTTTATGTTAGATGTAGTTTTGCAAAAACACTATAAAAACTATTACACTTCAGTTATTGACAGGCATGCTGAAGTGTTTAAGGGATAAAGCATAAGTATGTAAGCAGATTTTTACATATAACATTAGAAACAAGTTTGATGGATTTGTAGGAATAATTGTATAAAGTACAAAAAAGAAAATACAAAATGAGGAAATACAATATAATGAAATTTTTCAGCATTTAGATGGTATTCACTATACAATGTTTCAGTTTTATGTATGAGTTTAATAATTTCCTTGCATTCAAAGTCTTGTATATTACATATATACCTCAGAATATTATCCAGTCAAGCAAAGTTTTTGTACACTCAGATTGTATTGGGAAAATTATTGGGAAAAAGTTGTAAAATTCTGAACATATCAGAAGTTTCACAGATGCAATTTTGACACTTTAATAAAAATTCTGTGCTGTCAGCCAGTCATACCTGTGCATTCCGTGTGCCTGGCTTAAATATTGGCTTTTAAACAAAGCTCTTGTGTCTCTCTTCAAAATGTGTCATCTTGATACCTCCCATCATGCATTTGAAAAATAGCTGGTTGGGAGACTGGGACAGGCAAAGGGTGGGGGGAAGGAAAAAGGGGATGGGATTGTAGCTTAGTATACTGTGAAGGCTTTGAGTTAAATCCTTGTATGAAAAAAAAAGCGAATCTTCTTTGATAGCCAAGAATTGAGGTGTCTATCCTTAATCACAAGTTTCTGATATATTTCTCTAACGTAATATTATCTTACTCTAATGTATTTTAATGCACCCACCTGACTGCAAATCCTCTCTTGCAATTTATTATATTACTCGTGAAAGCTAATTTAGAGTCAGCGCTATTGTGTTCCTTAATCTGATTTACAAGAGCAGCTAACTAGAAAGAGAAAAAGGGCCATGAATTACCAGACAAGCGACATCGATTCTGTGTGTTTATACTGGATTATGCTAGGGGAGTTTACATATTTGTGGCCTTTGGCGTATGAGAACATCCTGTCTTGCTGTCAGGACAGCAAGAATTCAGGTTACAAAAATTCTCCCTCTTAATAAAAATATTGTTAAAAAAGAAAACTATAACTCTTAAAATTCACTGTAAACTAAGGACAAAAATAATGAGATTTTAGGCTTTACAATGTAGATAATAATTGGGTGTTGTATCAGCATATTTACTTATAAGATTGTGTACTCTTTCTGGAAACCATCTTTCATAATATCTAATATAAAATGCACAATATGTCCTTGTACTTTTATCATGAGTTTGAATCACTAGATGGTTTCTGAATTCAAAGTAAACATTTGTTTTGCTATGGCAATAAACAATAGAGCATTAAACTGTAATGCTAGATTTGAAGAAGTTAAATTTTTTCCCCCTATCTCAGCATTATTTAGGTAATGTTTAACTCAAATTGCAGGAGATGTTTGAAATACCATTCTAAAATCACACAGCAGAGTTATCGAAGGAGCATTAAATTTCAAATCACTAAAACAGAAGTTTGATTGTTGATACCCTAGGCATTTTGGGGCTCATAAGAGCTTATCATTTTATGTTATAAGATTATTTAGCCTGATACTATTTTTCTATAGATTATATAAAATTTGTGTCTAATTAGAAATCATTCATACAATTAGACTTTTATGTAACAATTCTGTTATAAGTTGATTTCCTTTCATTGAAATTATTAATGTTTAGAAAATAATGTAAATATGCCTATGCTATTGGTCTAACTAACTACAGATTTAGGAATGTATGAATTACCATAGCAGTCATGTAATTAGCAATACCCACGTTAGACAATAGAGTGTGATTAAAAATATAATCATTTAAAAAACAATATTAAGATTTATAGAATAAAAGACCAAGTTATTAATAATTTTTAAGATGAAAGATTATGCCAACTAAATGGATGATATAACTGAAAAGTGTGGCTTTATACTCTTTTAAATATAAGAATTATGTTGGGTCTCTTGGAAATTATTCAGTTAGATGTCATGCAGAACATTTTTGAGCATATTCTCAAGTAATTTCTAAAATAAATATATAATATTTAAAAATGATTATTAGATTTACTTCAGTAAGTTTTGTGCTTTGTGCTGTTGTTTGTTTTATGAGAGAATATTTTCCTCTGTTGCCAGGCTGATCCTGAGCTCACTATGTAGTCCAGGCTGGAGTAGTGAACTCACGTCGTGTTGGGGCCCTCAGGGCCCGAGAGCCTCAGCATTGCAGACCTCGGCAGGGTTCCTTCCTACAAAGAATTATTTACTACCTGTACTTTAAACGTAAGCCCCGATGTTCTTCCTCACACCTTGGTCTGCTCTTAACAAGCATTGATAGGGAAATATAGAAGCATACCTTGGTCTGCTCTTTGTTCTTGCTCAGCACTGATGAGGAAATGCAGAAGCTGGTAAACAACTGGGGTATAAGAGGAGAAACTGTAAAAAATAAAGTGTCTTTTGCAGTGTACCTTGCAAGGGTCCATGTTTTTTATTTTTTAATCCGCACTCTCCCACTCGAGTACCTGTTGATTGACTGAGCAGGCTCGGTCAACTTCACTACTCCTGCCTCAACTGCTTGAGTGCTGGGATTATAGGTGTGCACTACTGTGCTCAACTTATGTGGTTCTGAGAATCGAAACCAGGGCCTTGGCCTTCCTAGGCAAGTGCTTGAACTGCTGAGCTATTCCTGCTGCCCCCACTTCAATAAGTGTACTAATTACAATATCAAATTTAGTCTTAAACAATTAAAGTGTCTGATTTAGTTTAAAATTGTAACTAAACTGAGGACTTTTTATTACTATTTATCATTTTATATTTATACAAAAATTTATATGCATGTCAAAATATTGAATTACAGTATATGTGTGTGTATATATATTAATATATATACACACAACTCCACATACAGATATACTATCTAAACACACACACACACACAAACACATAGAAACACACATATATTTGACATATGGAACAAGCATATATATATTTTATATATATATATTTGAAATATGGATCAATTCACAAATTTACATATTAGCCCAGGCTGGGCCTAGAACTCATCACAATCCTCCTGCCTCAGTCTTCCGAGTGCTAGGATTACAGGCATGCACCACCATGCCCAGTTCTTGTAGTGCTGGGGAATCAAACCCAGTACCTTGTGCTTGCTAGGCAAGTGCCTTAGTCACTGAGCTAGGGGCCCCAGTGATTCTTTTTGATAATTACATGTTCCTGCACATACGTCGTACCAAACCTTGTTTTTTTTTTTTTTTTTAAGTAGAAGGAGTAAAGTTTGTTTTACTTTTATTACCTACCTTTGTGAACTTGATCTTGTTTCTTGGTCTCTATAAATCTTAATTTATACTGAAATAGTAGTATAAACTGACCATAAATTCTGGAAACAGTGTAGCAATTATATTTGCATGGCTATCCACTTAAACCAAGAGATATATAAGGTGCTCATAAGCACTGTTTCTAAGAGCAAAACTCTGGCAATAGTTTGTAGGTATAAAATGAATAAATAATATTGAAAATGAAAAGGCCGTGGTAATACACCTCATGTGGACAAATAAAAAAATAATATATTGAGTGAAAAAAGTAAATAAAATCAGAATGATCCTGTTTTATAAACATTAAAAATGTATAAATGCTATAGTTTGAATATGGCTTTTATTCCCAAAGAGGGTGTTGGAATTTCATTTCTCAATGTGACAGTATTGGAAGAATGGTGGGACCTTTAAGACATGAGGCCTCTTGGCAGGTAATTAGGTCTAGTGGCTTTACCCTCAGAAGGGATTAATGTCCTGTCCTTAGAGTGGGTTAGACGTTAAGAGACTAGATAGTTACCTTGACAGCAGATGGTTTTATAGTGAGATCATCCCATGTGTTTGGCCCACATATATTATTAATACAAATAATGAATGTCAAAGTCCTGAAAGTCTAAAATCCCAAAAGATCAAATTCCCAAAATAAAATCTGGGAAAAAAATTTTAAATGTTGAAACATTTACTTACATTTCAGTGGAATTACTTGAGAAACATGAAAGTATACCAGAATACTTCATAGGCCATTTTGCACAATAGAATAACAATAACATACTTTTTTTTTTGCAAACATAAGCATCCAGTTATACTAATGATAGTCATGTGGCTATAGGGCTGTGCTTGCGGGGGTGGTGCATAGGAGATGATACCCTAGGCTCTCTCAGATACTAGAAATCTTATGCTCCTTAAATGACGTAGGTATGAGTTTTGTAAAAAAAAAATTAAAAGTATACTTACTACATATTTAAAATATACATCTAACTTTTATGTATGGTGTTCTATTACAAACAAGTATAGTAGCTTAGAGCCTTTTGTTTTTGAACAAGTTTGAGAAGAATAAAAACTCATTCAGGAATCTTGTGCCTTAACACAAGACTTTCCATTTTTGCAAATCCCATTCAAATTTTCAAAGTTAGGTTTAAGTGAATCTTATGGGCATTTGTTTTCTTTTTATTTCATTTATTCTTTGTCCTCCCTTTCTTCTTTTTTAGTAATAGAAGTTTTTGTACATTTCCGCCTTATCTCCTTTATTGGCTTATTAGTAATAACTGATAATTTTTCATGACTGCTTAAGAGTTTAATAGCATACATCAAGTCTTTTAAGAGATATTACACCATTTCACGTGTGGTATGAGAGTCTTCCAGTTGTTCACTTTAATTTCTCCCCTTCCGATTATTGTACTGTAGTTGTCATACATTTTACATGTGTGTAAGTTCTGAGTTCCATAACATGTTACTATTCTCACTTAAATAATTGTCTTTTAAAGGTGTTTAAATAATAGGGAAAATATTATTGTATACTCATCGAATATTTTCAGTACTAATTTCTGTAGATTCATATGTTAATATGGTGTAATTTTTTTCTGCTTAAAGTATTTCTTTTAAAAATATTTCTTATACTCTGAACGAGTTGGTGAAAACCTTATCAT